>PVIH01005634.1:0-121373 GCA_004025045.1 Sigmodon hispidus
CCAACCTTTCCTGATGCCCGCTCTGGCTAGGTTTCACCTCCCTGCCAGGCACCAGGTGAAGAAACAGGAAATGTGAAAGACTGTCTTAGTGAATCCTGACCCTGGGGGTGGGGTGGGGAGGGAGGGAGGGAGAAAAGGAGGGAGAGAGAGAGAGAGAGAGAGAGAGAGAGAGAGAGAGAGAGAGAGAGAGAGAGAGAGAGAGGAGGAGAGGAGAGGAGAGCAGAGGAGAGGAGAGGAGAGCAGAGGAGAGGAGAGGAGAGGAGAGCAGAGGAGAGCAGAGGAGAGGAGAGGAGAGGAGGAGAGGAGAGTTCATTGTTCACTGCCTGTCTTCAGGCCTTTGTCAGGCTGAAATTGGACTTTGGTTCTAGTGCAGGAGCTTCTCTATGTCACCAGAGGGGGCGCTATTTTGAGCAGCTATATGTTCTGTGCTCTGAGCTCTGCAGGCGGCGTCCCCAAAGCCTAGTGGGTGAAGTGGTGACCTGGGCCTCTTTATTTACAGGAATCAAGTTCTTCATCACTGGAAAGGAAACAGACCTGGCAGGAACTCAATAACGTTGTCAAGTGTTCAAACTTGTCCATACTCTCCTTATTTCAAGTACAAATCACATCGTCAAGTAAAAGTTAAATTTATTCATTTTGTTAATCTTTATTAAAAGCATCTCTAATGACTTATTGATTTTTTTTTTATTTGGGGAGGAAAAAGGCTCACTTTCTTGGCAAGCAAGGGGATTACCTGATGGCAGATTAAAAAGCTGCTCAAGAACGGGGGAGGGGGTGTTTTGAAATATTAAATATTTTAATGCAAAAATAGGTAAGTGTACATGAATGCCACAATAGATAAGCAAATAAAAATAATCTTTTTCTCACTTAACAATCATTACTTCAAAGTTAAAAGTAGGACAGTTTCACAGAGAACCTAGCAAAGGGACATGGTCACCCTCTGTCTGATATCACTGTGCAAAATCACCTGCTTTGGTAATCTAAAACCGGAATAAATTTGAAGAGGTTACCGAGAGATAGAAGCAAATATTCTTGATCAAAAAGAAGTTCTTATTCTTGAGTATGTTTTTGTCCTTTTTACATACTGCTCAAAGCATTTAAAGGAACTTTTAGCTTCTGATTCTCCTCAACCTGCCTTCCATTCTGCACACAGGACTGCCCTGCTCCCGTACCCCAGAACACCCATCCAAGGAGGACAGGGGATGTTATCACCTGATCTCTCACTGGGGCATCCGTCCTCATCACAGTGTCTGGTGTTCAATCTGATTTTATCATCTTCTTTAGACTCCAATGTAACCCTGGGAGATGATGGTCATGGCTGACATTTGTGCCCTCACTCTTCTGATTAACAAACTGAGGCTGCGAGGGCAGGTCTGAGGCTAGCCCTGCTTTCTCTGACTCTCTAGGGGGTGGGGTTCTTGTTCTTTACCGTCTGTTTCAAAATCATACCTGCAATTTCTGATATGTTTGTAGCAGTGGTTAAGAAGAGACTGGCAAGAGTGTGGAGGCTCTGTCCTTGACCAGGTACCTTGGTAGATACCTATCAGGAAGAATGGCCTACTTCCCAGCATCTCCTACCATGGTGTGTGTAGAAGAAAACAATCATGTTAACCCTTGCTCACTTGAAGAGAACCCCAGTCCATGTAATAATTATGTCATTGGCTTACGTCCTAGATATTGCCACAGGTCCCTCAGCTGTCTCTGTGCTTTAGGTTCCTCAGTTCCAAGGTCAAGATGCTTGTTGTGGACAGCATCATATCAGCAGGATTTCTCAGAGTGTGAGTGGATCAATGGACTGGAAGGTCTTCGCATAGGAATGGAGCAATTACTGTTTCAAAACAGTTGGTATTTTGTGCTGCTGTGATTATGATCTTTCGTGCATAAATTTTAGACACTATGGGGATACTGGTCTCTAGATGCTGAGTTGAGCTAACATATGCTACAGTAGATACAGAAGTTGAAGTACAGCAGAAAGCTTTGATGATTCAGAGTAGCTTCTATACCCCTCCCCCCACTTTGAGTCAGGCTCTTGTCACATAGCCCAGGCTATCTTGGAACTTCTTGTATCACCCAGCCTAGCTTCAAATGTACAGTCTTCCTGATTCCTGGGTTATAGGCATATACTGCCACTCCCTAATCTATAAACCTTGTAGCCAGAAGTTTTTCTCTGTCTCATTTAGCCCCCAAGGTCCCCTAGCCATTTATAAAGTGTTCACTCAGAGGCTTAATATTAATTACAAACTGTTTTGTCTATGTCTCAGGCTTATTGCTAAATAGCTTTTTATCTTAAATTAATCCATATCTATTAATCTGTGCATTGCCACGTGTCTTATGACTTTACCTGTATTCCATTACACCTTGCTCTCCCAGCAGCCTACAGCATCTGCTCCAGCCCCACCTTTCTTCTTCCTGTATCTCTCTTAGATTTCCTGCCTGGCTGTATCCTGTCTTGCTATAGGCTAAAACAGCTTCTTTATAACTAGTAGTAGCAACACATATTCACAGAGTAAATAAAGACCATCCCATAGCAAAACCTCTCTAATATACATCATGGAATTATTTCAGTTGAGCCAGGAGGGCTCCTGGAGGTGGCTGTGGTATCCTTGTATGGAAGCTGGCTTGCATTTATCGACGTGCTGAGCCTCCTTTATGGGACTGTACAACATACCATGCAACAACTCCCTCCTAGTTTAGTACATTTATGTGCTGCTAAAGCTGCCATAAAGTTACAGACTGAGTGGCCCAACAACAGAAAGGTACTTCACCACAATCCTAAGGGCTGCAGCACTGAAGTTAAAAAATGGAAGAACAGGCCTCCACTGATGCCTCTCACCTTGACATAGCTGGTTGCCTTTTCCTTTTATGTGAGCCTGTGTCCTAACATCCTTCTGTAAAGATGCTAGTCACATTGGTTTAGATCTATCTAGAAGACTTAACTCTAGCTTAATGATTACTTTAATGGCTGGTCTTATTCAGAATTACTGGAATACAACTTTGTGAATTTAGGCAGGCACAGTTTAGATCATTAAACTTAGTGTACCCCTTCTGCATCCCTTATGTCTCAGAGCAGGACACATTTCTTGCAAATACAGTGATACTTTGGGAAATGAGACAAGTTCCTGCTGGCATGGCCTTCTGTCAATGTTGGTTGAGCTTGCCCAGAAACACATGCCTGTGTGGAAGCTGAATATGAAATGGAATGTGTGAACCAGGTGCAGAGTTGGGTGTGCAGGGAGAAAGCCTATATTTCTCCAGGACAGTGTGTGATGACCCAGGCTTGTGTCTGTAATGGAGTTTGTAGCTGACAGAAAAGAACAACCATGGATGAACACATAGAATGTGTGTGACACTTGCCAAATGATGTTCCTAGTTCAGAGGATGAAATCATTTCACATGCTGGACTTTTGTCTTCCAGCAGAGACACCCCAGATCTATCTGAATTACAGAGTATCTGGCATCAAAGGAATGAAGAATCCATTTAAATGAATAGCTTTCTAATTTATTAGGGGTCCTGTTTATTCTGTCAATATCTGGTGTTCATCACACTCTTGAAGTGGTGTGAACCTCCTTTCTGGTCTCTGACCTACTGCTGCTGGAGTGTGCTTTTTTCCAGCATACCAATGAAAGGCCTGAATTGGAGTGCTCTGTGTGTGTGTGTGTGTGTGTGTGTGTGAGAGAGAGAGAGGGGGGGGGGGCAATACCCATTCTGTGGGATTCAGTATCTTGTAGCAATTAGCTGTCTGCCCATGACTAAAAGTCTGTATCACTGGGAGGCAGCCAGAATCCTACATTCTCTCTGTAGGTACAGAGAAAAGAAATGGAGATTTTTTCAAACAACTGGACCCGCCTATGCCATCCTCCTCCTCATGCCATATACAATGGCCTTGGCATTTCTGGAGACAGCCATACCTCTTAGCCTGACTTCTCAAGCAGGACTCTGTCTTGATCTCTTCTAGCCCTGTGACTTTGATCAGGTTGGAAGGAGCATGGTGGAGCTGGAGACGACCATATCTGCAAATGCAGGAAAGCTGATGAGTCAGCTGCAGGGCTGTCCTCAGCAGCAAATACGGAGGGCGGGATGGAGGGGTTTCCTTTGGAAAGAGCAATGGCAGTTCCAGGAGTCTGCTGAGTAAGGAGAGATGCTCAAAGCACAGTTACTACTGTTTCACCTAAGATTTTTACTTTCCTTTCATGTTTGGAGATTAGCCGTCCAGTCCCGCTGACGGTAATAATCTAATACATGCCCAACACTTGTCAAATGTTAGTCCATTTAACCCTCATTGTAACTTTCCCAGTTTGCCTGCCATATGCTTAACATTTGATAGATAAAGGAAGTGGAAAAGGTTAAGCATCCTGCCCCCCACCTCCATACACACCAAAGGCTGCTAGGTCAGCAGAAGGAGAAACTGATTGGAGCCCTGTGGTCAAGTTCTGTCAGTTCTTGTGTTCCCCCACTGTGTTATGCAGAAAGCTCTCTCTCTGGCCCTTATAACTTCAGTCCCTAAAACTCGCTCTACACCTTGTCAAAGCTCCAGTCTGTGCTTTTAGCCATCTGCTGTTACCTTGCAATTGCCAGTCACTGGACGGGGCTTGGAGAGGCTGTGAGTTTGTAGCCAGGATGAGTGAGCTTTGCTACCCTAGGGCTTCTATCTGAGCATCTGATTGGCTGTCTGTCTCTGTCCCTTCCTTTCTTTGGGCAACAACTGGCAGTATCAGCAGCGGGCCAGTTCCCCACAGTGATGGAGGCATCTATAGAGCACTGTTGCAGTTGTAAATGAAGAATAAGACAGAAGAGGCCAATCTTTCTCCCCCAGAGAGATGTGGAGATATTCCGAGGAGCCTTGAGATGTGCTGGAGGGTGCCCTGCAGCTGCTGTGTGAGCAAGCCTGAATATAGCTTTGACTACCTGGAGCTGGAAGTTGGTTATAGTTTCTAAGGGCAAAGTGAGGTGTTGGTATGGACGAGCCTGACACCTAAGATGCTCCTGGAAGCTGAATTTGACAGTGAAGCAAAAATACATTTACCTTTCCCTGACAACCAGCAGGAAACATCTTGTCCCCTCCACCGTTTGAGGTACTGAGAAGCCCTCCTCCCTCCACAAAGACTTCCCATTTCAGTCATACTTTTTTCTGCCTCTGAAACCGTGGGACACAAGTCATTGCTTCACTGGGGGTGACATCCTAAGGGACTTTTCAGCTATCCTTTGCTAGTGAGGAAAGGATTTCCCTACCGTCTGTGGAGTCACCACCATAGGAAAACACCAGCTATGGGACAGAAGGGCTTTCTCAGAGTCCCTTTCAATGTGGAGATGTGTTAAAGCATTCATAGATGTGATAAGGTCTGGGGGAAGGAGAGATGGCAGAGATGACCGTGGCTTTGAACACATAGTCTCTGTCCTTTCCAAAATTTGTAGGAGACCATTTGAGCTCATGCAATAGCTTTCTTCCCAGCTCCAAATTATGATCAGTGTCAAGCTGAAGCAGTGTATTGGTTCCGAAGCAGAATGAAGGCTCCAGGGCAGATAAAAACCTATATACAAATTGCCAACCAGAGATAGAATATTTACTGTATTTAATTTCCTAAATTTGGTCCCTGAGCAAAAAAAAAAAGAAAGTACAGAATTTTTATTATCTCCTTTCATCTCCAACCTTATGCCCTAAAAATTTACTTATTATTAATATTTAAAACCCATCACTCTGTATGAATCATTGCTGTAAAAAGATGTAAATTTTACTCTTCCCATTTCAGACACACATTTCTTCAACTCTCTGCTATGTAATCAGGTTCCACATTAACAATACATGCATTCATATACGTGTCAGAAGTCTATGCTTGCAGCTTCTCCCCGCCCTCCCGGAACTCATCTGTTCAGTTGCCGTGCAACCCAGAGGCTGTCACTCTGGTTCTTGTTGTTGTTTTGTTTTTCTTCTCTACTACCAGCCTTTTCTCCAGCTTGACTATGGATTATGTCTTCCTTAACCTATATTCAACTATCGTTCTGCTGTAAGAGCACATTTGCCAACTGCGGATTTCCCAAACCTTGACTGGCTCATTTCAGTTGTGATGGGTCCCTTTCCATCCAATGCTCCTTTATTTATCAAGGCCACCTGAATTGCAAACCTATCCCACTTGGCAGGGAGAGAAAGCATTGGCTTTGGATTTAGCGGTCCTCCTGGCTGCCCTGTTTAAATGCCTCCCTGACCTGGATTGTTTTGCTGTTGTTGTTTGTTAGTTTCTTCAGCACTAGAGATTTACAAAAGAGCATGCCTCGGCACTGGATGGCTGTTCAGAAATTCTGAGTTCCAATCTTGGTTGATTGGATAGTCTTGAGAAATCCCACAGCCTCTTGGTCTCATCACTGTGCAGAAGCATTATGGTGCCTCACTATTTGGGAGGGTAAAAAAGAGAAGAAAAGTGAGGGAACAAATGTCAGTATGCCTAGCGTTGCTAAGTGCTGGGCTAATATAAGGAAGTGAGATGAAGGTGATGCTGAAGGTGAGAATGGTGATGTTTACAAGGTCATGAGATTTGTTAAGTTTTCCTTTTTCCAGGAAGCCTGTTATTAAGTTGTCCTTACAAAATTGTTACTAGAATTTGGGCTTATGCCCGGTTTTAAAAATTAGGAATTGCTTTTCCTTCTAGATAGAACTGCCACTGATTCACCAGTGGCACTCGATGGATGTAGTCATGAAGACGCCACATGTCCCCATCTGTCAACTCCACCCCCTTTAATTTTTTAATCGGGAAAAATCTCCTCTAATCTCTTTCCCGTGGAGAGATGAGGAGGACTGCAAAAGGATTTTTGGCAAATGGCTTTGAGCTCCCCTAAAGAAGGCCAAGTCCTGGGTCTCTACCATGGTGCCTGGGATTTGCACTCCACACCACCCGCTAAGCTCACTGATGTTCCACGTTCCTGAACAAACACCTTCCAGGGATCATCTTACAGTTCATTGCTTTGTAAAGCTTTGGGATGTGAGGTTAAATGTTAAGTTTTACAGTTTGGGCAAAGGGTTGTCACTTTCCAACCTTCACTTTCTCATTCTATAAAATTGTGAAGTCGAAAGTACCTACTTCATGGAATTGTAAAAATCAAACTAAACAAAGTACATGCAAAGAGAACACTGCCTGAGACACACCAGCCACTTCCTAAAAGTTTACTGTTATAATTATTATCATTCATATATTCCAAAGATGAGAGTGGCTATGTATATCCAGTACTGCAGGAAAAACCTGATTCCCAGAAGTACTGGGACCTGCATCTGTATGGTTGTGGGTGGGGTGAGATTTGCTATTGTGATGTCAGCTATCAAACATTTTACAAAAACTCCAGACCCAGCATGTGAGGTGTTTGTTGCTCATTTGAGTGTTTCTGTTTGTCCCCATCATATTGGATGCCTCTGTACTGCTCATTTTGCATGTCATGTCCCTTCTCTCAAAGAGTGTCTACCTTATAGGCCACCTAAGTTCATTACCAGCTACAAGACATGGTAGTCTATGTACCTGCTACAGTGTGGTTTGGAGTGAAGATAGAGAAGGCCCCAGGTGGGTGAAAGCAGCGCTCCAGAGTTCACAGAGAAAGTGGCTACGAGCAGGGTCAGTAGACGAGCAGGATGCCCCATCTAGCTTGTAAAGTTCTCCATGAATAATAGCTATTAATGTTATTATTTAATGCTTTGATGACAACAGGGATTCAATATATTTTTGGGATTGACTGACTGCCTAACTGGCAGTATAAACAAATGAGGAGTGTTTTATTATTACCATTTCTTTTTACTCTGTAGGGCCTCAGGCTGGTGCTGAACAGTGCTCTATCTGTCACGGAGGCAGGGCGATACCACTACATGTGAATTATCAGCCTCATATTTCCTCCCTGATATGCGTTACAGCACAGAAAAGTGTCAGTCCTCCTTCCCATCAGCTTCCTATAAGGAAGGAGCCTTTTCATAAAAAAAGTGCAGTTTCAAGGAAGAGCTTATTTTCAAAGGATATGAAATGGAATTCTTATCAGTTTGAGTAATCACATCTCATCCTGATTAACTGTATGTATCCATATTTAATAACTCCATGACTGAGTGAGTTTATTTAGGTCCTACTGTGTGTCAGTCATTGTACTGAGTATGTTAAACCTCACAAAAAACTTAGAATCTCATCAAGTAGATTAAGTGACACTCCCTCCCTCCATTATTCAGATAGAGAAACAAGGCACACAGAGAAAAATAGTATGTATATCTGAGGGCACAAAGAACCTTGGATTTGAACTTGATGAGTTTGTGGCATATTCTTATCTCTAACCAGTGTACCTGCTGGCCTTACCACATGTTATAAATTATATCCATGGTATCATAGGTTACAGATGTCAAGGTCTGTTCCTGACAAAAATTTTCATGAGGTAGGTCCAGCTATCAGTCCTACCAATGTGCTCATATCCCACACAGCTCCACACTTCTCTTCAGTAGGTACCAGGGCTCCTGCCTGTTTCTAAGTGTGGTACCATATGCTGATTGTGGGCCACACATTTCTCATCTATTACACCCTCTAGCCATATGAAATCAGCCCCGATCACTCTCTGTCCCCTTAGGCTGCTTCTTTCAACTGTTACTCCCTGACTTAGATTTAGCAATTCAGTAATCCATCATCTCTTGCCTCTCTTGTCTCACAAGATGGGGAGAAGGCGGGGGGGGGGGCTCTGTTTGCTTCTGCAGTCTCTCCAGTTTCTCAAGCCATCCCTTATACACAGCCGGCTCTGAACAAATGTTTACAGACTCAGGCAAGTGGACATTTGGGCAACTGGATGCTTTAAGAGTCAGGCTTATTGTCCCAGTTTTACAGACAAGAAAACCAAGACTCAAAAAGTTGAGCAACTCCACTTTAGGTTATACAGATAGCAAGACTTCTGTACTTATGATAGATACCTTCCTGGGTCCCAGAATTCTTTTTATTTTCAGCTTCTTGATCTTAAAATACTTGGGAGTCTGACAAGCAGTTAGATGGGTGAGTACTTTCCTTGTTGTAACTTCATGGCCTGTCATATCTTCTGGCAAATCTCTACACACAATTTTCCTACCCAAACCTTGGTCTTATTACCCAAAGTTTTTTTTTTTTACTTTTTTGTCTTATTCTTCATTGATTTATTAGCATAAGCCATTTTTAGCTCACTATTATAATAAGTTTATTAATTCTTAGTGATTACAATCAGCATTAATCACATTTAACCTCACAGTACCACACAATGCAAGGGTTGCGGAAGAGATTCACTTTGACTGTGGCAGCCCCCAACAGCTCTGACAGCAGAAGTCTGTTGGATGCCTCTATAAAGGATACTCTTGGACTTTCCTCTGTTGGGGTTACAGCTGTGGTATGCTTGCCCTAAGACTAGAAAACTGACTCTTAAGACAAGGGTTTCAATGAATCTTTCTACTTTATAGCTTTGTATGGTCAGGCAAGTCATTGATTCTCCCTTGAGTCATAGTGTCCCATTTTCATTGCTTTATTAAAAGCCTGAGTGATGGAACTCCAGACAGTGTCATTCCCTTGCCTCTCTCCAGGATATGATAGGAAGTGAGGGGACCCTTCTTCAAATGCTCTGTACACGGAACGTGCTAGGGACTTCCTGTTCCTGCTCTACTCTATACTTCCTGAATAGCTCTTTACTTTTTATCCCATTTTTGAAGTTAGAAATATATCTTATAATTCATTGTGCATTTACCATTTGAACAAGGAAATCAGGAAACTATGTCCATCAGCAGAGTCAGACACTAGCCTTTAAAATCCATGGATAGGCGGGGGACTGTGTAGAAGTCCATGGCAGCTAAGAAGTGACCGATGTTCCAGTGAAGCTTCATGTTTAGAGCTGGAATGGAACACATTTTTCGTTTGCATCTCCGAGTCTCTGTCTTCCTCAGAGATGAAACATACTACCAAGTTATCTTGTCCTAGCATGGAATGAAAGACTTTAGGACACACAAGTGTCTTCGTTAGTGACTATTAATGCAGTAAGAAAGGAGCTGGCCCTTAGATCAGTGATTTGTGTGTGGGTTAAAGTGCCAATGGCAAAAGCTTTGAATTACCCAACTGCATTTTCTTTTTATTAGAATTATTATTAGTTCACATTTACTGAGCACTTACACTATGCCGAGTGCTCTCCATAAATATTTTAGTTAACCCCAACTGTAGCCTGATGAATCAGTTACTATTATTCACCCTATTTATAGATGAGGAAAGGGGTACTTAAGAAGGGGTTAAGTGACTTGGCCAAGATCCTTGTCCTTAATAGAGTGGTGGAAATGTGCTGGGACTTCACTTTCCCTGTGATAAGCACAGCTGATGTTTCTTGGTTAAGAGGGAGAAAAGAATCCAAACAGTCTCTTTCCCTTGTAAATCTTCTTTTTGACTCACAGAAGATGAGAATCAGGAGGAAGACACAATAGTGCTGACAAGAGACTCTTGGTCTTCAAAAGTGCTAGAAGACTGTGGATGGAGCAAGGAGGCTTGAGGAGGCTGCAGTGAGTGAGGAAATGCATGTGCTCCAGAGGAATGTCTGTTTGAGGAATGAGCTATAGCAACTGGTGTGTGAGACCGCTGGCCAGCTGAGACAGAGACAGCATCATGAACTGTGTTCTTGGCAAATAGCAAACAGGTCCTTTCATTCACTCAATAGTGGGAGATGGGATTGGTTAGACAGTCTGATGCCAGTGGGTTCAGACTTAGAGGTAACTTTCAGCCTTCATTCATCAACTAATGACAGTTTTATATGCTGAGAAAATACAAGAAGGTGAAACTAATGTTCAGAGGATAGGGGCGTTCCATAGAGAAAATCCAGTTTATTTGTGTATGTGCAGATATATGTCGTATCACTGATCATTCAATCTACTTGACTAGACATTGGGAAAAAAATGCATGTTTTCTATCTAACCTGGACTGTTCCATTTATATACAGTCTACGAACTCCGAATATGGTGGAATGCTTACCAAAAGTCAGCCATGTTTTAAAATATGCCAGTTATCAGCTCAAGTATTGCAGTGTGGTGACTTCTGGAACTGTTACCATGGTGACCCACTGGTCCTTTTACTTGTCCAGGTGGCACCTAGTCACATCAATTCCACAGTCACGAGAGGGTGGGGGAGAGGTGACAATGATTTCATTCCATTGCTTAGACAGCTCTCTACTTTTAAAAATGGATTCTTTGTAGGTTTCACATCATGCATCTCTATCCCATTCATCTCCCCATCCCTTCATATCTGCCCTTTCCTCTTGCAACCTCCCCACGATAAAACAAAATTCAAAGAAAAAACAAACAAACAACAAACAAAAAACAACCAAACTAACATACAAACAAAATGTCGTGGTATGGAAGCTATAGTGTAAGACAGTGAGTCACACAGTGTATCCTTCAGTCAACTTGTAACTGTTCATTGCAAGGAGTCATTGGCTGGTTCCAGGCTTCTGTCTTCTGCTACAGTCTTGGTACCGGGCCCTCACGGGGACTTCTCTTGGCTATCCAGTTGTTGCCCCGTGACATGTAGATCCTGCATCCTTGTCCTCTTCACATACTCCAGCAGGTCAGCATAGATGAGGTGGATGTTGGGGCAGGCCAACTCATAGCCCTGGTTCTGGGCCTGGGTGGTATCTAGGTTGGTCAGACTGCCAGCTTTCCCTTATCAACACCAACAGGGTGAGTTTGCCAGCATTGCCCAGGCTAGCTCACCCACTGCATCAGGCAGCAAGGAGTGGGGCCAGTTCTCCTGCTCTAGTGGGCCAGAGGCCTCTCACCCACACCCACACCACTAGGACCAACTCTGCTGTTTTGCCCAGGCGTGGTGTTGGGAGACTTTCTTGCCTGTTGCAGTTGCTCAGCTCTCCTTCTTTCCTGCTCCCAAGACCAGCTCTCTGGCCTGCTGCAGGTGACATGGGGGACATCTTTACCTCACCCATGCTGTCACATGACAGACAAGTTTGGGGGCAAAGTCAGCCCTCCTGCTTTTACACCCTTAGGGCCTGTTCACCTGGGCCTCTGCTGACAGGGTCAACTCTGTTTGTTCAGGGTTAATTCTCCTCAACTCTCTTTCCCTTTGAACAAGTAAGAATCCCCTTTGTAGCTCATGGTGCTAACTGTAGAGGGTGGAGCTACGCACTTCAATTATCACAAAAGAATCCCAACCTGTATGCTCACAGGCTAACCTAATCTACACAATTCCTCATTGAGGCTCCCTTTCCAGGTGATTCTAGATCATTGAAGTTGACAAAAATCTCCATTACACCATGTGTATACATTAGAATTTGTTTACTGTCCATTGTTTTCTTCAGCATTCTCCCGGTGTTCTAAACATGTTTACTCATTGATTTCAGCATGTCTGTGAATAGTGAAAACTTTCACTATTTCTTTTTTTTTTTGCCCCCAACCATTCTTTCAAATGGTTAGTGACCTTAGCGTGCTCTGAGCTGTACTATATTGTCTTTAAAGGGCTGCTATTTAAAGGCATCTTGGGAGGAATCCCCTGACTCACATATTTGCATATTAGGCCAATGTTCTGAGTGTATTTGGGATGTCAGCAGTTCCAGATAATACTGAAAACAGCCCCTTTACCAGAGTTGACATTATCCAGACAAGGCTTGCATATACTGATATTTTCTGTATATTGTTTTTTGCTTAGCTCGACTGTGTAGGTCAAAGGCAAAATTAACCAGTTAATATTGGAGTTACCTAACCCCATAAATGCACTCATGCATTCTGCAGCAGACATTTTAAAATAGTAGGAATTTTAAGCTCTGTTATGAAACATGGTTGGGGTTTTAAATAGAACACCAATGAACAATATTGTTAAGCAATTAAAAAATAATAAAGCAAACCTACTTAAATGCCTATAACCTTACAGGCTCAAAATTGTGTCTGCTGCTCTGGGAACATAAGTGCCTGAGAAGTAGAGAAGATAAACTGTGAATATCAGGGCTTTAAACATACCAGGCATGCAAGAGGAGTAGCTTAAGCATAGCTCACATGCTCTTTGCGTGCAGTTCATGTGAGTGGGAGACATGTCTTTCTTTGTTCTTTCTTCAGCCTCATTGTGCCCTGCATTGCCATTTCCAAATCTGTTTTTGTGCTTCTTCTACCAAATACTGAAATAAAAGCAATTTCTTCCTTACTAGGTTTCATAAAACATTCTTTGCCAATCCCTCTGTTGCTCTTGACATCAGTGACATTTCATTTCCTCGGTGTTGTGGGTTAGTGTGAGGTTATGGTTGACCTTATAGGAGGCATTTGAAACCCCAGGAAGATAAAAGTGACTGGATCCCAAGTGCATGTTGTTGTACTTAGAGCAATGCTAGAGTAAGGTCCTGGATTAGAACTCAGGACCCTTGTGACATCCATCTGTTGCTTTTGCATTCCATAATATATCTCTGTTCCTGCTAGAATGGTTTGACTTTTACAAGATCTTGATTTCCATTTTAATAATCTCAAGCCTTCCCTTGACTCTGCAAAGGAATTATATTTAAATATGCAGTCTACATTTTATCTTGACATTTTCTTTAGAAGACAAGAACAAGAAGGAGAAAAATGGGGGGGTAGGTAGATATTCAGGTTTTTTTAATCATGAGGGCAAACTCCTGTTCTGTGGAAGGAGTTTTATTCAGATCCTCTCAGCACACATGCAGACCAAGGGCTGATTTTGCAAGCCTCCAGGCTCTCTCGTTACCCCTTGAGATACTAGGAAAACCTGCATCCCATATCCTGAATCTCTGTGGAGATCATACCTGTGTCAGCATTAAGCGATGTGGCTTGGAGATAGTCTTGTCAGTCTAATTGATCTTGAGTCATTGCCTCTGCTGTCAGAGCTGTCTGTCTCCTTACCCATAATCCTCATCACTTTGATAGCCCGTTAGGAATATGGGAGTTGGTCCAGTCTTGCCTTCATCCAATAACATTATGAAATTGATACTGACACTTCCATTGGCACTAATTTCTCTAAGAGATTGGAGCCAGAGGACAAGTGGTTCAGCTTCATGGCAGTTAAGCTTTCCAAGTAGATCAAGATGGCCTAAGATTGATTGACCTACACCCTGAGGAAGGAGGGAGGGAAAGAGAACATAGGAAGAAGAGGGAATGGAGGAGAATCAATGCCTGCTTCATCATCATCAAGTGATATTTATTGACTGCTTGAGAAGGACAATGTTCTATATGGATATTCTGAAGATACATGCTTGGCTTCACCATGGTCAGCTTTTAAAGCAATATTAGATTAGGATAGATGCACATTGCCTAGAGAGGCCCACTGGCTTACTTCAGATGCTGCCCTCTTGTGTCTGGAGTCTAAAATGGTAGATGAATTAAACTGAAATAACAAGCATTGAGCATGTTAGGGTGCAAGGCCACCCTCTTCTCAGTGGAATGAGGCCTATCTGGACTGGATAAGCAATCCCTTTCATGCAGGGTTACTTTCTCACCTGAATGCCCTTTAGCTTATGGATGTGTGCAGAAACAGGCTTTTGATGAGGTGATACCATCAGGGTGAGAGATTTTTATAGATTGGCTGATTTAATGCTATTACCTGATCTGGAAGTCAGTGCAAAAATAATACTATAAAAATGATTGCAGGAAGCCAGAAAATTGAAGAATATGAGTTTTGATATTATATGGTTAAATCTTTGAAGTTTTCCATGACCATTATAAAATCTCCCCCAGACACCTTAACCCTCCCCACTGAGGAATAGTAGTTCACCCATATCTATGACTTTACTTTTGTGGTTTCAGGTTTCAGTTGGAAAATCTCTACACAAAAATAAGCAATTTGTAGATTTATTTATTTAGTTTGTTTTCTTCTTCATCTTTTTTTCTTTTTAAATACAGGGTCTTATTATATAGCCCACACTGTCCTCCAGCCTCAACCTGTTGAATGCTAGAATTACAGACATGTATCACCACTCCAGGAGAGTGTCAGATTTTTAAACTGCATATTGTTCTCTGCACTGTGATGAAATCTCTCTCTCTCACACACACACCCATTTTCTCTTGCCTAGGACACGAATCATTTCTTTGTTCAGTTTATCTGTGCTTTATACCTTACCCACACATTAGTTACTAATAACCATCTCTGTGATCTGATTGACTATGGTACATAAAGTATTTATATATAGTTTCATACTATTTGCAGTTCCAAATGTGCACTGATGTCTTGAAATGTACTTTCCAAGGATAAGAAGGGACAACTGTATTCAGTCAAGTTTTTAATATTCTTGAAAATACCACACTGAAAAAATACACAGTCCCTGTGGCAGTTATTTATTTTTTTATTTTTTGCTAGAAGAAGCAATGATAAGATTATAAAGAAACAAAAGCCACATTACATGTATACACTTGATTAAGGAGCTGGCATTTGTTCATGCACAAATTTGTAAAGTTTCTTGTTCAATCATGCATATGTGTGAACATACATATCTGGGTTTCCTAGCTTGGCTGTGAGAAATGGATGGTGGACATGCATATCGCATCATTGCCTTGCCCTGTGTGACTAAAGAGGCTTCCTGGGGCTCATGCAGTACCCATGTTGGCTCGGCAGTGGAGCCCCTTAAACGGGAGCTGGGGCAGCTGTGTAAACAGGAACAGTTACTTCAGTATTTAAAGTATGCCTTATGAGGGAAGAGATTACAAAGCTATTTCGATTGATTCTGGGATTGTATTTATACCTTCACACACTAGCAATCAATTGACCTCTGTACCCTCACCACTCCTGCTGCAGCGCTGTTTGAATGAAATGAGTATATCATTTTTATGGCATGTCTATGAAAGGGATGAGCAAGCCAAGGGATTAATAGAAGCTGTCGAGGATCTTTCCCAAGTGCTGTCCAGATGTGTGGGAGAGGAGATGGCAACCAAGGTTCAAGGTGCTTTGAAAGTGATGGCCACTGAAGAGGGGGAGCTATGATCTGTGTATAAAGGCAAGAAAAGGGCACTGGGATGGTGCTTTGTTGCAGGAGGATGGTGTGGGCAGATGAACCTAAAGGCTAGAGTATAGCTGGGCTTTGGATCAATCCCAGAGATACCTTCCTGTGTTTCCTTCCCATTTATGTCCCTTGTTGTATCTGGAACAACTATAACACAAACACCACCACATATGCTTACCGCTTCCCATATTTATGGCTGGCATCTCTACCTCAATGTTTTTCAGAGGCCTACCTGGTTCTTCCTGCTCTATTTTTTCAGTCTCTAGTTCAGGGTCTAGCATATGACATAGCAATTGTTGAACATAAGGACAGGAAGCACTGATGTACAAGGCTGGTATGTACCTTGGACCATAGTGTTGGGGTCACTTTCTAGTATATGATACGGGCACATTGATACATTCTCTGGGAAGTTGTCACTGGGAGCTGAAAGGTCATAGATTGAATTCCCAATTTACCCCAGAGCCCAAGACTCCTCCACCTTTATAGCCCTTCTGTAGTCTTCACATACCTTGTGTCTGTCACTGCTGCTCAGATACAGGTGCTGAAAGGCAGACAGACGGGAGACATGATTGGACTATATCCCATAAAAAGAGAAGCTGAGGTCTTAACTTCCCGTTTCTTATTTGCAAATAATCTCTACAAATAAAATTAAGAAGAAAATTAAGATAAAGTGATAGTGGAGAAGTCTGGGTCCTTAATCTCAGTTGACTACTGGCCTTCTAAAGAGAGAACAGACAGAATGAGACTCATTAGAAAATTCCATGCCATGAATGTAGAAGGCCATGTGATTCCAAAAAGTTAGTACAGCACCTTCAAGCTATATGCATGTGGAGGATGGCTAGCCAGCAAGAAGAAGGCAAAGGAGGATTTGATCCCATGTCTCAGGGAGCATGGCTCTGTCAACACCTTTATTTCAGATGCCCAGCCTCCAAAGATGTAAAAAAACAAATATGTGTTGTTTTGAAGACACCCACTTTGTGGTAATTGCTAACAGCAGCCCTTGGGGAAGAATATATTTACAGAGGCAGTGCTTAGCTATGTTGGCATAGGGCTTGGGCAAGGCATATTTTCAAATTTTGTTAAAAGGGGAAGGCTTGGAAATTTTACAACAGTCTAAGGATATACAGGGTAGAGTTCATGATTGTACATGACTTATGATCTGTAGACGTCTAAGACTTAGTGAGGGGCTTGATACGAGATGGGTGAAGATAGGGCACTGGACCTGGGATCGTCTCATTTCATCATAGGATGAGTTCACATGTAAATTTTCTTCATTTTTTTCTATAATTGGAGTTTCTTATGGAAATAACAGTATTGGCTAGTGGCATACCTTCTTAAAGTGGAATGTCATGGAATTGTTCTGAGCCATGTCCACAGGGGCATCCTGGCCATGATTAAAGGGTGGACAATTGCAATCCAAGACTCAAGACTGGCATGCACAGCAGGGTGCCTGGCTGCAACACTGAGCCTTGGGTAGGTGTGGGTCTGGGAGATAAGTTGATCAGCATGAACAGATTCCAGTGTTCTCTGTGAGAATCTAGAGAGAACTTGCAAGCTAAGAGACTGTTGAGAAACTCTACCCTAAGAGTCCAGGCTTTTGGAGATTGTTTCATTGGAAACTCACAGGATTAACTCTGGCCTTGTACTTCTATAAGGCACAGCTTCCCTAAGTTTAAATCTATTTTCCTTTCTTTGTCATGTGTATGTGCACTCTGCTGTTGATAAATCATGCCTCAGACTCTAATCCTAGGAAGGAGATGCAAAAAATTATAACATTTTTCTGACAACAACATCTATGAAGATGCCCTGGATAGGGAATCACTATAGCCTCCAGAGATGATACTTTGAAGCATTGAGGATGCATGACTATTCTTTTATTTTCTTCTAGAGGATACTTGATGTGATCTCTGAGCAATGGACAGAGAGCCAGAATACTGAATTTGACTTGACTGTGTGGTGATTCACTCTAACAATTATCCCTCAGTTTCCTCACCTGTGGAGTGGAACTGTCATGCCTATCTTGAGCATGTCTTAGGAGGTACTAGTCATTAAGTGCATAGATAGGAAAGGGGCTTGTGAGTCAATAGTGTTTCTATACAGGAATGTTTCCCTTGATGGAGAGAATGTGTTTGTTATTGGTGGTAAGAGGCTGGGATGGCTGTTTCCAGGTTCTCTGTATCTTACTCCAGGCACTGAAGTAAGTGAATACAGATTGCAAAGTAGAAACAAACTTTATTCAAAAGCAAAATGAGAGTACAGATCAGAGATATGTTGTCAAGAACAACAGTGGACCACTGATGTGAGAGTACTTAAGGACCATGATTCTTGTCCTCTTGGGATGTTCAAGAGGAGCCAGGGTTTGTTGCTAAGGGCATAGAGCAGGAGGTTCTGTTTTGATTGGCAGGCTTGGGTAATACAAGCATTTGCTCACTGTGCATGTCTCCTCCAATGATGCTTCTTATTTTAATCATATACACACTCAATTATACATAGGTAAATAATGTATTCTCCCTAAAGTTCATTCAGAAGTCATAGTCTTCCTATTGCATGCACACTCCAGGCTAGATGAGCACAGCTCCCTTGATTTTAAGATGTGTTCTGGGACGTGTTTGGAATGGAGTGATTTCAAGGGGTTGCTAAAGGGAGTAGTAGCTTATTTTCATTATTCACAGCAGATACAGATGCAGCCAGATGCATATTAGGGTCCCAGATTGCCAATATCTTCTAGGTACATTGTCAGTGTGCTTGCACAGTACATATAGGTAACGGTCCTAAGTTGCCAAAATGCATGGTTAGAACACGTGTGTGCAAAGCTTAAATCAAGTGCAGTTTCAAGTTGCTAGACTATTCTCTATGCTTACTTACTTTAGGTTTAAATGCACTTAATCAAAGGATCTAAATGGTTTGTGATTTTAAATTTTTAATGCCAGGCCCCCACTTGAGATTCCTAAGAACTCTGATATATATACATATATGTATATATGTATATATATGTATATATGTATGTATGTATAGATATGCATAATGAGAATGTATTGTCTACTAGGGAAAAATGTTCTTTTTTCAAGAATACTGTGAGGGATGCCTGGATACACTTTGACTGCACGGTGTGATGCCCTTCTCATTGGGAAGCCCCACACAGCAGCAATGCTTGTAAACCTCCAAGTTTCTCCTGCAAAGGGTTTTCTTCTCCTCCACATTCATTGTTGGTCTCTTCTTTCTAACTCGTCAGATATAGCTCTAATTTAAAAGAAGTTCCCAGCTGAAACCAGCCAGGGTCAAGCAGTGGGGTTCTGAAATATTAGCACTTCTGCTTGTGAATGAGGAAAATCAGAGACATCTGGGCTCAGCTTGCCAGCACTGAGGCTCTTCTCTTTCTTAGCTGCTTACAGCTAGTTAGTGCAAAAAGCAGCATGAGAGAGTGGATGAGGGGTGTGGAGACAATAGTGATTCAACCTGGCTGTTCCCCCTGCACTATAAACTCAGGTGACGTTACCTTCCACTCTCAGAAGTCCCCCAGCTTGCAGGGCCAGGGGAGATATGAATAAATTTTTACAAGAAATAAGTACCCCATTTGGGCATGATATTGGCTTGCTGAATCTTTTTTTTTTGTATGTATACATGTACATGGTGTGCATGTGTGTTTGCTTATGTATTCAGGTTCACATGGAGGCCCAAAGCTGATGTTCAGAGCCTTCTTTAATTGCTCTCTACTTAATTACAGGGTCTCCCCATTGGACATAGAGCTTGCCTCTGGCTGGTCCAGCAAGCTAACTTGTCCTGAGAATCCCCATCTCTGCCTTCAGAGTACTAAAATTAAAAGTGGCTGCCACACCCAATCAGCATTTATGAGGGCCATAGGGATCCAAAGTCTCTCTTTTTGGGGACCAAGGGTTTTAATGGCTGATCCATCTCCAAAGCCTCCTTGCTGAATTGTGTGTAGTAACTACTGAACAGTGGAGGAGCTGAATTAAAAAAAAAAAAAAAAGTTCAGACTTGAGCTAGACTCTTTATGGGAGTCTTGGACTAAAGCTATCAGCATTTTGAATTCTCATCATCTTAGATATACAATTGTATAGTAATTATTTTCTTCCTGTTGATGCAACATCTGCACACTGAGTCTTTGATGGGGGCTGACTTCTTTCTTCTTGGCTGAAATTGTCTCCCTATTCCCTGGACCCTATGCTGCTGGCCAATTTCTTGCCTTTGGATTTTCTGGTGTTTGCAATGGCTACAACTTGGTGTCACAATTTCTGGGCCTAAAGTTGCCTAGGGAAAATGTGAATGTTTTTCTGTACAAGGCTCATTCTCTTATGAAGGTATCTAATCTGGGCTAAAACTGGAGCAGGAAGCTGCAGACATGTTTCAGTGGTAGATTCCTCATTTAGCATGCATAGGGCCTCATCTCATCTCCAACATAACAGACACACACACACACACACACACAGAGACACACACACACACACACACACAGACATACACACACACACACATAAACAGTGTCTCTGGGAAAGACACAGTGGCTGACCCATAATAACTACCCCATTGTCCTAAACAGATGCTGGGGGCATAGTGGGGTAAACCCAAGACTTGGAAAGCAGATAGACAAGGCTGTATATACTGTTTGTTAACTGGGTGACCTTGGGCAAATTATAAAACCTTGAGCTTCAATTTCCTCAGCTGTATCACAGTGGATAAGAGGATCACCCCCCAGGGCTGGCTGTGATGACTGAGTGAGATAAGGGAGCCAGGCATTTAGAACACTGGTCTACTTTCTCTTTCCTTCAGCATGTTCGAAGGCTGGTTGATCAGAGGCATCATTTTCAAACACCAAGATATCTCCAGGCTCTGAATGCTGTGAAGCATGAACAATGCCTTTGGTTCCTGTAAGAGCTAGGAGGGAATTGGAGCCAGAGAATAAAGTTTATCTTTTGGGAAATGCTTCTGGGAGAGGAGCCGAGCAGGGAGGAGGTCATACCTTGTTGGACATCCTTCAGAACCCTGTGTGTCCTAGAGGTCACTCTGGGCAATGCCTGTACAGTTGCTAGTGGAAGCAGAGGGGGAGGGGCCAGGGGCTCTGGCCAGGAATTGAAGGCGGTCCCCAGGAACGTTTTTGGGCACAGCCTCTGTTCACTTGGCCCCTGTCCCACATCTGCCAATAAAAATTAAGAAATTGATTTTCTTTTGTTTGCCTCTGAGGACCAGGCTCTTTTTATGAGATAGTAAATGGAACCCCTCTCTGAGCATGGTTGGATTTTTAATTGTGTTTATTGTGCTTTCGTTTATTCCCTTTTATGAGTTCCTGCTCCCAGATTTGTTGATGTGGAACTCCTACACACCAGGGACATGTCAGTGTTTGATTTTTATCACTAGGAAAAGGTTGAGATTTTTAAAAACTCATTTTCTTAATCCAAAGGTTGGCTTGTTTGCTTCATTCTGACACACTGAAAGAGCCTGGGACCCATCCTCTCAAGTCCTGTCTATGTGGTCATGGTTTTATTCTATGTATAGGCAGAAATAAAAACTCACCTTTGAATCAAAGAGTGGTGTGGAGGTATTGAATGATAAATTGCATCGTTAAAGGATTACTTTTTTACTGGGGTGTGTGTAGTGGGGTGTGTGTGTGTGTGTGTGTGTGTGTAGTGTAGGCTAGAATTTGACCTTAGGTGTCTCAATACTGTTTTTTTGAGACAGGGCCATCCTCTGAATCTGGAGTTCACTGATTGGCTACACTGGCTGTAAGAAAAGCCCCCAAGATCCTCCTATTTCCATCTCCTAATGCTGTCATCATAGACAGGCACACAAGGAGCTTATCATGTAGGTTTGGGATAGGCCTCATGCTTATCCAGCAAGCACTTCACCCACTGAAGCATCTCCCTTGCCCTTGTAGAAGTTTCTTCAATAGGGAGCAAAGCATGCACATGATCTAAATGTAAAGACTGAAAGAACAGCTAATAGTGGGGAGTGAAGAGGCTCCCACAGAGCTCAACAGCTTAAAACAACAAATCTGCATCACAAATCTGTATCTCCAAGAGCTATTCCCTTCACTGACTCCTGCTCCAGAGACTGGGGCTCTGCCTCTGCTCTCCCAAGTGCCAACCCTGGGAGGCAGGAATGTGCCCTGTGGAAGAGCTGCGTCGTCGCTATTGCTCATTGCTTTCTAAAGAAGCATAAAAGGGCACTGCATGCTTTCTAAGTGGGCAGAAAACTGCAGTACCTCTGATGTCTGGGAAACCTGGGCAAATGGCCTCACCATGACCACAGCTCCAAGAAGAGCGTTCATAGTGGGGAGATGAGGCTAGCCTTCCTTCCCTCTTTTGGAAGCAAGTTTAAGGATAAAGGAGAGAGCATAGAAATTAATGGATTATGAACATTCTATTTTATAGTTCAACTCTAAACTTGACTAATCAGAGCTGTCTTTCACAGGTAGGTCCAACCATGTAGATATTTATCTTAGATGCATTGGGTCAGGTGTCTTACGTCTCTGTACAAGCTTCACAGAAACTGTGAAGGAACCAATTTGATTTTCCTACTCCACTGTGTGTGAGCCATCCTATCTCCCTTTCTTCCTTTGCAACATTGACTCTGAAGACAGAGTTTCCCTGGAGTCATCAGAGGCTTCTGTGGAAGAGCCCTGCATCTTTAGATCCTCTGGTGAACAGCAGCCCTGGCCTTTTCTCCTGTGAAAATTTTACTTGCTTGGATAGGAGTTCACTATGATACAATATTGTGCCCTTCCCAAGGATTATATGTCTGAAAACTGAGATCTCACTGTGGAATAAGACACACACACACACACACACACACACACACACACACACACACACACACTTCATCCCCACCCAGCTCTGCATCATAGTTATTTCTGTTATAGAAATGAAGAAGGAAAGGAAAGACTAGCCCTGGAAAGACAGTGTGGAATAGCCTCTTGGGCAGGATGCCTGTGGACTTCCAGGTTTCCCAAGAAATTTAATAGTTCTATAATCCAAGGAACAAGACCCATTACAGCTCTGGAAATAGGGGGATGTGAGTGTCTGAGTAGACAGGTGTTTCCCAGAGGGTTACCCAGGAGCTGGAAACCACCAGAACATCCTTGGGATGTTTCTTTTTCACTTTTTGTATCAGGGCTGTGCTGAGCAATCAGAAACAAATTAGCAGCAATCATGTGTCTTTGCATGTGGGTATATGTGTATTTGTGGCATGCTTAGAAGAAGCCAGTTTATCTACTTTTTCTAATCTATTTTAGAGGTGGAAAGCTTCAAGAAAACAGTGGCAAGCTCCCCTGAAGCAAAGGCTTCTTTTTTCTTCTTATTAGTCCCCTTTTGGACACCTTAACAAATTCTTTACTTCTGTTATTAAGGTGAGAAGAAATACTTGCTACCCAGATGGACCACAAGTCTGTGGGTTTCCCCCTGAATGGCATGAAAACCTCCAGTTGAAATAGAAATTTACTCCTAGAATAAAATGCTGGTGTCTCCACCCATGAGTCCTAACCTATTACAAGAGTGATTATATAAATATGTTTATATGGTGTGGGGAGACCGTAGTTTATGTGGTGCTGGGGATTGAAGAGTCTCATGTGTTAGGCAAGTGCTCCACCACTAAGATACAGACCAGGGCCTCTTCTCCTCTTTAAACTTTTGAGATATGGTCTTATTACATAGCTTGTGCTGTCTGGAAATTCTCAATCCTCCTGTATTTGCCTCTCCAGTGCTGGGATTACAGGATTGCACCATGGTTAAAAGACTTTGTGTTTTGTTTGCAGTGTTGAGAATCAAACCCAGAACCTTGTACATGCTAGGCAAGTGTGTTACATGGAACTACATACTCTCAGAATAGAGACTGACCTTTAAAAAACATTTAGGTTTTTTTTTTTTTTTTTTAAATATTTTTCCCCTCTAGCCATTTAGAGCAGTTTTAGATTCACAACATTGAATGGAAGGTACACTTGACCTCAAGTGTGAATACCTTTGCCATTATGAGCACAATATACAGTTATACCATGACGAACCCAAGATTCACCTTGTTTACCCAGGACCAAGGATGCTGTGGAATCAGTCATCTCCAAGCAGACCCTATGTTGCTTTAATGCTATAGACTTATTGAAAGACTGCTGGTTTCAGCCATAGGTAGGCAAGAGACTTCCTTCACATTCTTAGGAGTGACTTATATATTATTTATATAATCAATATAATCTCTAGTTTATTGGCTTCTGTTTTAGAGTGAGGATGACAAAGAGAACCTTGGATAAGTAGTGGACTATGGTTTTATGCTGCCATGCTCTCCTCTGTTGTGGACATAGTTTAATAAGAATATTTGGCAGTGCCCCAAAGATGAATTATCTGTAATCTCCCTGGGTAAATCTAATGAGGTGACTCACTTTTCTAATTCTAAGGGTCAGGAATACTTTTCAAAAGTGTCTGAGGCTCTTGCCATCAAAGGCAGCTGCTCATGGGGAGGAGAGTGAGCCAGAATTCAGCACATGCCCCCGTTGAGCAAGAGCATTCCCCAAATTCTTACCTAGCAGGGGTGGGGGCAGTGCCAGGTGACAGTTATGAGTGCTGGCCTTGGGGCCAAGCTATGAGTGTGAAATTAGTGAAAATTTTCTCACTGCGTCTGTGTGGGATTTATGTCTTGGAATGGGCTATTGCTCTTTCCTTTCACATTTCCATCTTTAAAATGAGGACAATAATGGCAGCACCCTCCCAAAGGTGGTCCAAGATTAAAGGAGCTACAATGACAGAACTTGATACTTAGGAAGAACTGGATAAAAGCCAATAAAATTTCTCCATCTCAGTAGGACTCAGCTTTTTTTCTTTCTACCATTCTGTGAAATTCATCTCTGCTCATGAGTTTCAGCTTCCCCATTTTCAAATGTCAATGATCACTCTTCATTTTGTTTTATCTTTTTATTAATTCTATTTTATTTTATATGTTTGGGTGTTTTGCCCTCAGGTGTATCTGTATTCTGTATATCTGACTGATGCACTCAGAGGTCAGAAGAGGGTATTAGCTCCTCTGAAACTGGAGTTATAGATTGTGAGCCAACATGTGGGTGCTGGAAATTGATCCTGGGTCCTCTGGAAGGATAGCTGGTGCTCTTAACTAGTGAGCTATCTCTCCATCTTCCTTTTGATTGTTTATCCCATTTGCCCTCAGGGTAGATTCTCATGAACTCTAGATGCTCCTTTAGGACTTCTACTACTATGTATTTTTCTGGTTCTTTTCTGCATAATGGTCACTTTTTCTGCTCTGTCTCAAAGGCTCATGTTTCAGTGTTGGGATTTTATGGGGCTCTATAGTCTGTCTGGATTGCTGCTTTATTTCTATGAAGCTTTCTTAGGTGAACTCTTCCTGCCCATGTGTTGGGAATCTTTCCCCCACAACTATTATTAGTTCAACCATTTCAAAATCTGAAATAATGCAAAAGAAAAACTGAGCTGGAACTGTTTTAGATCTTAGGGTCTTGGAAAGAAAATTTGATTGACTGATCATCAAGATAGCTTTTCACAAAGGCTAAAATCCCAATGCTACATCTTCGCCCAATACCACCTATTCTCTCATGTCACCATAATAACTCACATCCCATAATGCTTAAAAAAGAAGGAGATGGGAGGAGAGTCTTGGTGCTGATCTCCTTCTCGGGGTCCAGGGTTGGTAATTATGATAAAGGGAGTGACTTCTGGCCACAGTTATGCCATGAGCTTTGGAGTTAGTGGGACTGCAGCTGTAAATCCTGCGTTCACCGCTGTTTCTATGGTCTGGGCCTTCATTCCATATTTCTGTGGCCGGCACAGAAATATAGACTGAAAGAACAGCTAATAGTGGAGAGTGAAGAGGCTCCCACAGAGCTCAACAGCTTAAAACAACAAATCTGCATCACAAATCTGTATCTCTGTATCTAGTGGAAGCAGAAGGGGAGGGCCCAGGGGCTCTGGCCAGGAATTGAAGACGGTCCCCAGGAACGTTTTGGGCACAGCCTCTGTTCACTTGGCTTTGTTTGTTCCCCTTGCTTACCCCTTATATTGATGAAGTTCTTTCTTCTGACCTTCCTGGAAATGGAATGTAAGGTCAGTTTTCACATATTGTTAAAAACCTCTCTGTCTCTCTTTGTGTGTGTGTGTCTCTCTGTTTCTCTCTCTCTCATGTGTGTATGGTGTGTGTGTGTGTGTGTGTGTGTGAATAATTCTATGTTGAAATATTGTCCATTAGAACATTGCAGTAATTGCTCAGTACATAACAAACAGCAGTGTTCTAAGAGCTCTATTGTTTTTCTGGGATACTCCTGTCAGCCATCTGATGGGAACCACCAACCTGAGAGCAGTACGACTGCAGTTCCTATATGGGGACTAATTCATTCCTCAGTCTTCAAAGCCGGCAGTGTTCTTTTATCCACATCAATATAGAATTTTGTGATTCTGTACCTGTAACTCTGTCTCTCTGTCTCTCTCTTTCTCTGTTGGAGGGGCAGCAGAACAGGAAGGTGCACTTGTGTTTGTATTAATTATAATAGGATCTCGTAGGTAGTTGGGGAGATTGTAGAGAAATTTTCTATCTTTTCTTTTCCCCTTTTCTCTCATTTCTGGAGCTTCTTTTAATCCGTTGTTGCTTCTTGGTATGGGAATTCCTTTTTTCTTGCTCAGTTTTAACTCCTTCCCTTCTGGAGACTTTCTTGACTTCTTGATCTCTTCCCTGACTTTAAACTGTTGATGCTGACGTTCTCAGAGACCCTTCCCTCACTTGTTTTACAGTCATGATGTCATATTTACCTCTTTGAGACTGTTGGTCTATGTAGTGGTTTTCTGAGTCTTCTTGGTGCACTGCCCCCATTTCCTGCAGGCCCTGAGTGCTCGCCTTGCTTTCTTTTGCACAGACACTCTTCTGAGTTATTCAGTGCTCTTTCGCACAGCACTGTCTCTTTATATTTAGGAACTGAGCGCTGGAAGGCTGAAAAGATTCCACATTGTGAGCATGGACTTGTCCCGCACACTGTCAGCTTCACTGTGAAATGATTCCAGGGTGGCTTCTCATCAGAAAAAGCAAAAAAATGTCAACATCTGGAAGCCTTCTTTCTGACTTTCTCTTTGGAAACATCGTCTCACATCCTCTAGTTCTGGGTTGAGTGGGTACTGGGGAAGAGGTAGGCAGGTTGTGCACAAATGTGATTGTTCTAGAAAAAGGAAGAAAGGGCTCCACTTTGTGCTTCATCCAAGTCCTCTCCTGTGCCTTTTGACTCAACTTCTGTAGAAATAAACTGTTCCTCTTGAGGCATGAGAACAAGGTTGTGGACCAGGTGTCTTGTTGAGGCGTGGGCTTTTCTGCCATCTTCCTGTGCACTGTGTCCTTCCCTCATTCTGTGAGCTCTTGTGGACATGCTACTCTCAGCATGCCTTTGGGGCTCTGTTTGGCTCTGAGTCATTGTTCTTCTTTGATGTGTTTTTGAATTTTTCAAATGTTGGTGAAATGAATTGTTTATTCTTTTCTCTTTCTTTTAATGTGCTAATATTTCTCCAATTCTTTTGTATTTTAGTGATGCTTTGGGTGGTGGGTAATACCAGGGCTTAGTGTTCCTCATTTCAGTGAAAATCACTGGAAAGTTTTCCCAATGAATTTCGGAGGAAAGCGTTTTCAGGACCACACTCTTTTTTGCAAGACAGGTGATTACTGTGGGCGTTTGGGGAACCTCTTATTGCCACTTTTGCACACGGGCTCTAGACACCATCAGCCATTTGTCACGGGTTGGAATAAGCCTGCCTGTGCTGACGAGTGGAATCCAGGGTCCGCCGTTTGCATTTACCAGTCTTCCATTTAGTTCTGCCTCATTGGCGCTTCACCTCACTGTTTGATGGGAAATATTCTCTCCATAAACTTCAGTAAGATGTAATGGATTTCTGCAGTAGAAATATTGTTCAAGCTGCAAAACCAAATCACAGCAGGCACTTTGTCTGGGGACCCTGTGTCTAGCAAAGCAGCCATTTAAAGCACCAGTTGTAGGAAGCCACAAACAGTCACAGCTAATTCCCTCTACAGGAGTTTTATTTGTATGCATGGGAGAAATAGACCACCAAACGCAATCATTGTTATGCTAAGATGGTAGCATTAATTATTTCTGTCAACGGATGTGTTTGAGTCACCTTATACTCAAGGTTTTAGGGTTTTGTTTTAGGGTTAGAAAATGGGGAGAATGGAATTAGTGAAGATGGAGCTGGTTTGCTTTGTAGACATTGGAACAATGTGGATGTTTTAAAAATAGGACAGCTAGTCCAGCTACTACCAGTGATACAGCCTAATTACTGTCACCTGTAAGGTGAGGTTCAGGGCAACACTGTGAGCCAACACAGGTTATGGCAGAGTCCAGTGGAAGCCTTATCATACTCTTCTGGAAGTTTAATGGTAATGCCAAAGGTCATGGGACTTCCAATTTCCCATTCACAGGTTCTGGGTCATGGCTATACACCAAAACACATGGAGAACATATAGAATCTTAATGCCTAGGTGTAAGTCATACTAATTCTGGGATAAACCTCTGTAATATATATTATATATTATGTTTTATATATATAATGCATGTGTGTGCATCTCCCCTTCCTTCTCTCTGTCTCTGTGTGTGTTTGTGTGTGTGCGCGCGCATGCAGGTGCATATGTTAACATTGGGTTTTTCCTTAGTTTCTTTCTACCGTATTCTTTCTAGACTTGGTTTCATACTATAGCTGTAGCTCTTCAGATAGTCACTAAGTCCTAGGCATACTCTTTGCTTCTCCTACCCAGTACTGGGACCACAGTGTAAACCACCGTACAGCGTGTTTTATGTGGGTGGTGGGGACATAGCTTATATCTTTGCCAGCTGAGGTTCCCCAGCTCTTCAATGGCAGCAATTTTTAGTGTGCTGAGTAGAAAAGGGGCAACTACTCCTTGGTTCTGTTTTTCAGTCTTGTTACTGCTGCGTAAACAAAGAAACATGAGTTTTATTATTTTGAACTAATTTGGGCTTGGGGAGAAATCAAAAATGATTTATGAAGTGCTTATTTCAATTTTTTTAATTTTGGAACTATTTCTGTGGTTGAGAGTCAGTTATTTTCAAGGAAGAGAATTTGGCTTGAGTTGTCTAAGGTCAGATGCAGGGAATTTGGACAGTACTTATCTAATGAACTGGACTCCTCTGAAAGATATAGTGGTAAAAACACTGAGGGTCTGTGGGGCAGGGCTGGTACTGAGTGGATGTGACCTCACTGGGTCCTGTGTCTCTCATGATTTTTGCAGGTCCTGTGGCTGTCATCAGTGGTGAGGAAGACTCAGCCAGCCCACTGCACCACATCAACCATGGTATCACCACCCCTTCTTCGCTGGACGCTGGGCCGGACACAGTGGTTATCGGCATGACCCGTATTCCAGTCATTGAGAACCCCCAGTACTTCCGTCAGGGACATAATTGCCACAAGCCAGATACATGTAAGTAATAGGATTGGATACTGTCCCTTTTTGTTTGTAGGGGGTGGTATGAAGCAAACCATATCACTGGGGTTCTGGAACCTTCTAGGGTAACCTCCCACTTTCCAGGAGACCCTCCCTCTTTGTCTTTAAGCACAGAGAATAGCCTGGGCAAGGAGATGATAGTAGATAAGTCCCTGAGGAAGGGGTGGGGGTGGGGTCTAAGTTTCATCCCTTCTTTTATTCACCTACCTCAGCATAGCCCTGAGTAGGGAGAGGTGCTTCTGTAAGACAGGGCACACAAAAGAGGCTGGCTTCCTCTGCAGACCTAGCCTAGCTGTTAGAGCTCAGGGCCTGGCTCTGCATAGCAGCCTCTGAGGTCATCAGAAGTTCCACCCAGGCCTCCATGGAAGGGGAAGAGAGTGAAGTTCAGAGAGTACATTTGAATAGAAATGTCTTTCTAGCTGCCCAGCCCCGAAATATGTACTCCCTGTAAACATTCCTGTTCACGCTCTAGGAACTCCCCTCCCCAACTCCTACCTAATAGGGCCCCTGTTTCCTCCATGTCTACCACCACCTGTTGGTGGCAGACACCTCTTTGTATTTCTTCTGAGCCCTGCTAGGTTCCCTCTCAGCTCCTGGAAGCTGTGGTGGCTTGTCCCTCCAGTCAACAGTGTTCTTCCTGCGTCCCCAGGTCAATGGGCCCAGTGATAGGAATGCACAGTGTCTTCCCTTCACACTGCTCCTGCCTCCTAGGGATGCTCCACTGCTCAGGAGAGTGCAGAGATACCACCAGGGAGCAAGGATGCCAAGAGAGGTCAGAGTAACCAGTTAGGGAAAGGCCTCACCATGCAGGCAGAATACCAAAGGTTGTGAGTGCCCCATTCCAGCCCCCATGATTCCCACCAGACGGTTCTTTTCATGTCTCAATCAATCTGGGATAGGCCTAGGAAAAGGTGTATTCTGGTCTTGCTCATCCCCTGGTCTGAGCTCTCTGTACTTGGGTCATACTCTTCAAAGTTCATAACTCTTGCTGCTTCTGCTGGGGCTTCCAGCAAGAGAGTAGGTCTTGGACCATCCCATCAGCCTTTGCTTCCATTTCTCTGGCTGTGAGATTATTTAGTAAGTGTGACCGCAGTGAGAAGGCTTGGGCTAGTGTCAACGCCGACTCTCATTTGCCTCCATACCTAGAGCCTGCTTCCTGTGAGTGTCATACAAAGGATACCTGGTTCTAGATCAAAGTTGGCCATAGGGAAAAGACAAGGTTTCAGATATATAGTATGAAGCTGTACAAAGAATAGCCCAATTGCTAAGTGCTTGTCTGAGGTCAGACTTTTCCCCTTACTGAAGGTAGCCAGAAAGGATACTCTTCTGCAGTGTTCTCTGACCATTGCTGTTTTGAATATCTATGTTATTCTTCTTGTTTGAGGTAGTGCTTTTCCATAAAGTCCTTGAGGATGGTGAATTAGAAAACCCCAAACCCTTGCTCCTAGAGAAAATAGTGTTAAGTTTCTATGAGCCGCTGATTGCAATATTTTATTAGCTAACCCATATATAATCTTTTATGCTGTATAAGTGATTTTGTTCAAAACCACTTTAGTATGACCAACTCATTCACATGTGACTCAGCTAAGGGCTGATCAACACCAATATTATACGCATGCTTCATACTTCTTTATAAGACATATGACCACCGTCTTGTGTTTGGGATCATGGAATGGCATTTCAAAGCTATACTTGGAAGATGTTTCAGAGCAAAATTATCAACAAAAACACCAAATGTAAAAAAAAAAAAAAAAGGTGGTTTGAAATAGACCACTCAAAGAGTGCATTTGTTTATGGTATGAAAATTGGAACAATAATTTTAAAATACATTGCATGTGATAAATATAAATAATAAATATAAATATCTGCCAATTAAAAGTGTACACACACACACACACACACACACACTCCTATTTATAGACACACAAGTATTGCCCTGTTCAGTCTCTACTGGAAATGTTCATGTAGAGGCACTGGTTTCTGGGGTGTGATAAAGTTTTAAAGAACAGGCAAATTCCCAGCTATAGAATCCTGACTGATAAATATCACTGCATGCTCTTAGTGGATGCTCTGGACTCTTTGCTCAGTCTCTGTTCCCAGGGTCATATGTGTCCAGTAGAGCTCTGAGTACCATGCCATCTACATAACTGCAAGACAAGGGTAAATATGTGTCAGGAAGAGAAGTTTCTTTTGAGACATCAGGACCTTTGTCTCCTGGGAACTCAAGAGCTATGGAGAAAGCTCTGGGACTAGATGCATGTCCTCGGATGTCAGGAAAAATCTCAAAGCCAAGGAGCCTCCATACCAGGAAAACTTGGAGCATGCCCAGCCTTCCTCCTGGTGCTTGTTCTGATGCATGAAACAACACAGCTATCTAGGGCACCAGGCTGTTTCTGTGTAAGCAAGTAGAGGTTAGTGGAGATTCTAGGTTTATTGGCAGAGGCAATGGAAGAGAGCAGACAAAGCCTTGTCACAGGAAGATCCCAGTTGACTCCAATTGTCCAATTGTAGGAACAGTGCCTTTTTCACAAAGCAGTCCATTTTGTCCTATCAATAGACAGTGGGGAGCTAGTTAGTTTCAGAAAACACATGTGGCACAATAAGTCCTTTGCAGAAGCATTATAACTGTATTTGGCTAATTCTTCCGTGACTCTCACAAGCAGGGACAGGAAGGCTGGGAGGCAGTAGGGTCTCTTGTTCCCAAGGTTTCTCACCAGTCAAGGGAACTAGTCCTATCACACAACCCTACATATAATGAGATGGCATCATAATAGTTAAAGCCACGTGTGCTTTGGCACATTAATAGACAGGAGCATCTATAATACTGTAGGTAAGTTTGGGGTCAGTTCTTTGTAAGGAGAGTGAGAGTCAGGGAAGTAAGAGAGCAAACTGTTTATATGGAGGGTCCCAGGCCTTCCTCCATTTGATTCCCTCCCTCATTCTGTTTTAGCATGTGTCACTTGGAAAAAAATTATAGAGACTTTTGAGCCTCTTAAAACCCCAGTCTCTCCAGCAGTGGGTTACGTGTGGCATGTCTTTTCCCTTTTACTCTTGTGTTTACCATGAGTCATGGGACCTTCTTGACCAGAATGATTAGGATGCTGGTTTGTTCCTTGCTTCTCACTTACTATCTGTCTTCAATCTGGTCCACAGCATTTTTCATCACATGTCAGGCTGCAAGGATATTTAAAGATCACCTGGTACCAACCTCTTATCAGATGCTTGCATCCCCTCCCTGCTTATGTACCCAACAAATGCTTTGCATTTGACATTGCTTTCATTCTGAACTGATTCAGCCTTTCCAGAGATTCAGAAAGACCTGAATAAAAATGGACCTACTTGGCCCTGTGTGCCCAGCTTAAGCTTAATCACCCTGTTATTTGTGTAAATATTCTCTGATTCTCAAAATTACTCAGAAATGGATATAACCCTCCTTGTCACACAGCTGAGGTGCTTGGGCTGTACCTTACAAAATGAGACAGAATTGACCTCTCCAAATGAATCACTAGGGAGATGGTGAATTGTATGCATAGCAACGCTGGGCCCTGGATCACCTTTGTGAACCTTGCGGGCTGCAGTGAACTCATTCCTTGGAAGGCCTGGGCTTGCTGTTGTCTTTGGAGTTGGGCTTCTAATCTGTTCCAGAGGCTGGGGAGAAGGTGTCCTAGTTGTCTGTGACTTGGGCTCACTGTTCATCCCTTATCTTAGAACCAAACCTCTTTTTAGGGGAGAAAAATCTGCTTCCATCTTCTCCATCCCTTGGTCTTCAGGTGTCTGTGTCTGCTTTTGTTACCGAACAGTGTTCACTCTTTCCCAGGGTCAGCACCCCATTCTGCAGACAGGAATGTATTTCCATACTGGCACTTCCTCTCACTGCCCTCCTCCAGGATTGCGTCTGTCTGTTTCTTTTTCTCACTGTGATTTCTTATTGAGCCATGACAGAGCTGCGTGTCCACTTCTCAAGCAACATCTCCAGGTCATTCATCACCCTCTTTCTTTTGGTCTATTTGCATAGCTGGACCAGGCTTCTAAGTCTCTCTTCTTAGCATCTGTGGACCATGCTGGGATGGTATTAGCTTCTCCATCAAATACACATGTAGGGTGGGTTTGTGCCAGGCATTCTTCTAAATTCTTGAAAAATTGGTGGAGGAGACATTTTACCCTCTCAGTCTGACTGCCAGCCATAGCTAATTCCTAAGACCCCATGCTTTCTACCCCTCCCTTTGTAATTTTGCTTTGCTGTTACTTTCTAGCCTTTATCCTTTCTTTCCAGACTGGCGATCATCGTCTCCTAATTGCTACTGTAGTGCAATTCCCGTTTTGAAACAACATATCCCCCTCTGTATAGCATTGCCTCATGCCATTTTTTTCTTAATATACTACGCTGTAATGGCACTTCAATTCCAGCCTCATGTGAATCACTCCCAGACTTAGACTATCCTAATGTGACTTTTTCTCCCTTGCCTCTTTCTAACTCCTGGCTTGCAGGCAACACCATGTGCCAGTCTTGAATGACTTTAAAGCAGATTCCAAGTTACCCTGTTACCTCTCAAATTAATTTCCCAATCATGGATTTACATTCTTCCCAGTTGTGGCATTTTAATTGTCCCACCCTGTGCATGTGCTCACACTAAGTGTGTGCACATGTGCTCATGGGTGTGCATGTATGTAGAGGACAACTTTAGTAGCACTCCTTAGATGCTGTTTATTGAGACAGGGTCTCCCCTTGACCTGAATGGGCCAAATATGATAAGCTGACTTTCCAGTAGGCCCCGAGGACTTATTTATCTTCACCTCTTCAGCACTGGCATTTAATTCTTGCATTTTCACTTAGCATAATACTAAGGTCAAAGAAGACACTAAATAACACTTGTCAGATGGTGCTACAGTTTGGATCCTGAATGGATCCCAAGGCTCCTACTGGAGACTTGATGCTCAGGGAGGCACTTTTGGGAGGTGGTTGAGACACTGAGAAGCAGAGTTCTGTGGAAGTTGTAGGATGCTGGGGATGTTCCCTCAAAATGTGTGGCCTCCCTGGCCATAAGGTCAGTGATTTTGGCTCCACATATGTTCTCTATTGTTGTCAACCAAAACCTTGCCGGAATTCTAAAATCAATAGGTCCATCTCATCCCAGACTAGGACCTTTTCTCTTTATAAGCTGATGATCTTAGGTGTTTGTTATAATGTGGAAAATTGATGAACATGAATGGCTTATTACCTAGGCTCTTTAGCAAGGTTGCTGATCTGTAACTTCAGCATTTCTGGACCAAACCCCAAGCTGGTATTTGATGTGTTTTGCTATCTTAGGTGATCAGTAACTAGCTTTCCAAGGAAGTGCCTGCTACCCTATTTTACAGACAAAGTAACTAAAATTGTAGGCTTTGATGATTTGCTCTAGATCACACACAGTTCCCCAAACTGACCTTGGGATAATACAGACATCATCAGCAATCACACAGGAACCATGGAACCCATCATTCACTTTTAGTCATCAATTCCCTAAAACTCTAGGGAGTCTAGAGTCCCAATTCCTCTTGAACTTAGGGAGATATCTTATTGAGAATTAAGGACAATTTCTGTGTGGGGTGTTGAAGGATGACCAAGGTTTTTATAGTCACAGGGCTGGGTCAACATCTGTCTGGCCCAGATCATAGACTCAACATACTAAGGGACCATGGTTGTCTTCAGGCAGTGTAGCAGTTACTCTTGGCATTAAATACTTGTTTTCTTTGTAGAATAGGTTTAGGTTTACATGAAACTTGTGCTGAAAGTACAGTTTCCCCATGTTGCCACTTACTATGCATCCCCACAACAGTGTGCTGTGTTATTCAATTTGACTTGAGTGTGGTAAGTAATAGCATTGTGTTAATACTGAGTGATTGTTAGATAAAGTCCCCAGTTTTCAGGAGTGTTGTCTGTTGGGTTTTGGCAATTCTGTGTTTTTCTCTAAAAATCCTCTGTCTTCCACACTCGCACCCCTGGCAGCCACTGGCCTCTTTATTGTACCTTTTGTTTGTGATGCTTCTTCTCCTTGTGTTGTAGGTGGGGTGACAGTGAAGCTGGCCTTCCAGCTTGGCTTCGTTCACTTAGCAGTATGTCCTTAATGTTCTGCCATGTCTTTCCATGGTCTGGTAGCTTTTTTTTTCATTATTGAAAAATTCTTCATCTTCTGAATGTGCCACACTTTTGTCACTCACTCATGTACTAAAGGACACTGTATTGGTTAGTTAGAGCTGCATAGCAAAAGCCTCAGACAAGTTTGCTTCACACAGCATGAACATGCTGTCACAGTCTGAAATCAAGATGCATGCTGGTAGGGTGTTGCTTTTTCTGAAACCCATGGTGATTTCCCTGTATTGGATGGGACAGCTAGCACCTTGAGTGTTTCTCAGATTACAGGCTTATTCTTCCATTTATTTTTATGTGGCTTCTAACCAAGACAGTAGGCACATGAAGTTAGGGGTCCATTCTACCCTAGTATGATCACTTGAAATAATTACATCTACAATATCCCTGTTTCCAAATGAGTTCATAGTGTAAGATACCAGGAATTAAGGCTTCAGGGTAACTTTTTTGAAGTGGGTAGTAGACAGTTTCATTGCTTGTGGCTTCCTGTTTGGGACAAAAAAGCCACATAAGCATGCAGGTACAGGTTTATGTATGGACATAAGGTTTGAACTGATTTGTGTAAATAGCTAGGAGGAATTGCTGAATCGTGTACTAAGCATATGTAGCTTTGTCAAACTGTCTAAAAAGTAGAGGTATTTAGGTAAGTAGTTTTTGGTTCCCATTAGACTGGCCTCTGCTGATAATCTCCTGACCCAGATCCTTTGTGCGTATGCATGTACCTTCTTAGCCTGCTTTCTCAAGTGTGCTCTGCTCTGAATTATCCCAGTAGTAGATAGTTCTTAAGGATGTTTACACAGACTAATGCATGCCCTTTCCATCTGGTCATTGGTCAACGGTCATCTGGTGTGCTCACATCAGAACTGACACCCCCCCCCCTGCTTCCCAGTGTGTTCATGCTTTCAGTGAATGTCAACTGAGTTTGGTGGGTTCTTCCTTGTGGGGAAGTTTCAAGCTCCAGATTAGGTCTTCCCTTTCAGGCACTCATATTCTTTTCTTTTTCGATTTTTCTGCAGTCTTGTCAATGTCTTTGCTTTCCCTGTGTGTCACTTTAAAGATGACCCCCATACCAATTACATGTGAGTCTCTCCATGTTGAATGACAGGCATGCGTTTTACCTTCAGCATAGGTTGCCCACTCTCACGTTCATTCCCTCTGTCCATCACAAGTAACCCGGAAGTTCTCTACCCAAGATCTTCGTAGCCCCTCCCTCCCATGAGAATGCCGAAATCCCCCAATCCCCACAAAAGTCCTTCTTTTTCTCTGTCGCTTCCTCACCCTATCTACAGATGTCTACTGGCCTCATATTAAATGCAGAATCTCGATCTAGAGTACAAACCCGATTCTTCCTCATTCTTCTTCAGTCACAATATGCATGTTTGAAGGTCTAACCCCTGCTCATTTTCCCCAAGACAGCTTCACTATGCTCTTTCACACTCCTATCTATGAACTCTCCACACAAGCAAATAGGGCCAAAGAGACTCAGGCTGCAGCCTTTTGGAGGTGAGTAAGTAGCTTGTCTCCCCCTTTTGCTTCTGAGATGATTAGTCACAGAGCTTGCCTTTTCTGGAAGAGGAACTGCCAGGGCTAGTTTCCCAGCTGCAGAGCCTGTGTGTGCAATGCAGTATTAATAGTGCATCTGCATGATATAGATTTCTGTCAAGCCCTGTACTAACAAACATTGCTTAGCCCAGGGTAATGATGGGTGTTTATTCCCCAGCCACTTAGCTCAGCATCATGGACTTGCACATGAAATATGGAAAATGGCCTTTATTTTTTTTTTTCTGGGAGGAGCAAGCCTCTCCTAGAGCCAATATCAGAGGCCACAACAGCAGCTGCTGCTCCAGAGGCAGAGTGTACCTTTCTAGATTATTCTACTGCAGAATCTCCAGCTGGCCTTACTAATGGCAAGAAAAGGATCTGGCTGCAGGGCTGATCTGAGAGCTCCCTGAAGTATGCAGCTGAGAAAGGATGGTTACCATATGGGAGGTGCTGCCTGTGGTTGATGGGGGAGGTGACACTGCTAAGATGTGACATGGCAGAGGATAAGACAGCTGTGGAGGTGTGGGGTTCTGATATTCTCCTACATTCTTATGCTGGTTGATCTTGACAACCACCTTTAGGGGAACTATAGGTTGTGACTCTTGATGAAAGCAACATTCGCTGTTAGACTTTGTCACTGGTTAGACATTCCTATGCCCAGATTTCCAGGCAGTAGTGGCTCATGGACCATTTTAAATGAACATGATTTTTCTTTCATCCTATTTTCAGCTTTAATTAATACATTTAGCACATCTCTGAGAATCCTTTGGTGCTAGGTTGGGAGGAGATTCGGAGAATGCCAGGATGGGACATCTTGGGAAACAGAGGGGTTAAGTTCTGTGTCCACAAGCTCAAGTTCAAATATGCTCACACATTTGTTCTGAGGATCTCAACACCTGGAGCACAATCGTAGCTGGACACAAACTCCTACTCATCTCAGGTATGGTATAGCTCAGCAATACCATTTTATCATAACCCACCAACCCAGGACATGAAATTAAATAATTTCACTTCTCCCAAATGATTTGAAACCCATAAACATACCTGAGCATGCACCTCAAAGTTTTAACGATCTGGCTCAAAGAGACTGACTAACCATCATTTCCTTGGGCCAAGGCAACCTGCCTTCCTGTTGATAGTTATGACCTGTCTGTTCTGAACTTCACGGCTATAATCACATACTTAAAGTTAGAAACTGCATGCAGTCATGCTAATTAAGTAATTAGGTATAATTATGCTCATTGTAAATACACAGTAATTGGATAAAAAATGTACTTGGGGGATAAGGATGTACTTCAGGGTTGAAGGTGAAGAATGATAAGGTCTCTAGCCATCCTGGAGGAATGGTGTATTGTGATACCACAGGGAGCTGTCTCCAGCAGGGGCAAGTGAGTAGGCTATGAAGTGGGTCTTTTATTTCCTTTCTAGTTGCCTAGATGCTGAAGGAGGACTTCTCTTTCTGGTATGTTCTAGCCTAGACCTTGTCTTCAGGAAGAGGGGAGATTAACTTCCCTCCTGTGATTTTTTTTTTCAGCTCAAAACTTCTTAGTGATAAGTTTACTTCTCTCTTAACTAATTTCAGCTATAGAGTCTGTACTGGGATGCTTATTATTATTATTATTATTATTATTATTATTATTCATGTATGTACATATGCATGTAGATGTCAAAGGTAGATATTGACCATTTTTCTCTCTTGAATTTCACCTTATCTTTTGAGACAAGGTCTTTTACTGAACCGAACATTAGCTAAGCTGGATGAACACAAGTGACTGGAGACCCACCTGTCTCTACTATAGGGTTCCAGATGAGTATGGCCATGCCTAGCATTTTTATGTGGTGTTGATGATCCAAACTTGGATCTTCATGCTTATGCAGCTGGCATTTTACCGAATGAGCCATCTCTCCAAACCCCGATTTGGAATTTTAAAGGGAGATAATTTTGAACCAGTCAAGACAAACAGACAACAAACAGCAATCTAAATATAAGCTTTATAACTGAGCTGAAGATGGTTGTTTGGACTTCAAGCCTACATGGGCTTTTTGATGCCTTTCTCAAGATTTGAACTTGTGATACACAGATAGGTATTGAGGCTGCTGAGCATACACTGTCCATCCAGTTGCAGCAAGATTCACAGATTGCCTCAATTTTTTTGGAATTCAGAGTCTAGAAACTGTTTAGGAAGACTTCACAGGGAGTTTTTGTTTTTTTTCATGAATTTTGCCTAGACAAGTAATGTGATGGTTGATAATGATCACAAAATTCTTAAGCCTTCCTCAATAAGTACCATGGATACAAGGGAAGGATGTGGGAGTTACCTCCTATGTCTCAAGGAAGGCAGGAGCACTCATTTTAGGAGCAGAGTTTGAAAATCAAGGAAAAATGTCATGGGATTGGGAAAGAGATCTCTCTAGTTCAGAGTGCTTGTAATGCCAGCATAAGGACCTGAGTTCAAATTCCTAATCAGACAGGGCTTTGTATACCTGGGACCCCAGCTTTGTGTATGGAGACAGAGGGATCCTAAATATGTGCTGAGATTTTGGTTCAATGAGAAACAGTGTCTTAAATGAGGAGGGCAGAGAACAGTAAAGGAAGACACTGGAATCCTCTTCTGGCTTCTGCATGAGGCAGAAGAACTATTTTTAAAAAAGCAATTAAAATAATAAAAAGCAAAGTTAATCTACTCTTTCAAAGAGCAGGAAGCATCTCTTTTTATGGAATAAATACTTGCATCTGAAGACTTGCAGCTAGCAGTCTCAGCTGAGAGACATGGTGGTGTGATACCACAATCAATATGATCTTTTCTGATTCCATCTACTTACCTGCACATTTTATGATTTCGCCCCAGATGACTTGGGATGTCTGAACTCCTGGTTATAATGAACAGTAATGATGTTCATGGTGTTCAGCTTTATTATAGTCATCATCAAAATGCCCATCTCACATGGCTAGATTATGTAGACAAGGAAACACATGCTCAAATGTGTTCACTCATTTATTTTTTATTTTCATTTTTAGAAAGCTGGAAAAGTAAAAGAGCATACAGCCTCCCTTGAGGGCAGGAGGACCTCCTTCATCAGTTATTCCCACTCTTAGGATTCCCTTTCCATAGGACCTATCCAGTAGAAAAAGATTATCATTTCCACTATTTCTGCTACCTGTGAAGGAACACACATTATCTAAATGAGAGGATGGGAAATATGCCAAGCAGGCTAGGATGCTCTTGTCACCTCATCCTCTCCTTCTGGTGCTCAGTAACTAAGAGCTGAAGCTCTGCTCTCTTCTCTCCTTGGTCAGGAAACTAGGAGTCCAGCTGTCTTGTGTCTTTTGACAATTTCCTTTAGTTCAAAATTTTCAAAATCCTGCAGAGAGGGATGCTAACAGGTAGTTTTTCTGTAGCACCCTTAAATTTCATGGTCCAATAAGTCTGGGAAATACATATATCTTCTTGTGAGATAGTCCGGAACACTAAAATATTTTCAACCTAACAAGAATTCATTTCCTGAGTGGAATGACACATATCTGTAATCCAGTACTTGGGAAGTTGAGGCAAAACAGCGAGATTTGATGGCACCTGACTCAAAGAACAAACAAAAATAACCCTGGGTCTTCAGCCTTCCCAAGCCCATAGAAGTTGAGAGGGAGCTTTGCCTGTCCCTGACTCTGTGAATAAGAACCTGCAGTGGACAGGATTCTGACCATCCTGGGATTCAGTGTCTCATTGCTACCTTCAGGCAGATGATGTAATATACTCTGAAAGTGGAGTATGAGCCTGACCTCTTTTGGTATAGATAGTCTCATATTTCTTCTTAAACTTCTGAGAGGAGCAGGAAGAGTCTGCATTCAATGAGAATAACCAGAATTGGGGTGTACCACTCTGTAGAATTCTGGGCAGAGTTCACAGGGATCAGGAGTCATTCCATGTCCTGTGATTATGAGCTTCTCAAAGCACTCCTTATAGTTGGTAATAATCACTAGCAACTGATCACAAGGTTAATATTTATTAAGGGGTTTATAGGAAAACACTCACTGATCAGGAGACATTGGTCATAGCCAGATTTTCACTGTGTTCCTCATTTCTGGACAGATCTAACATTTCAAGTTGGAATTTCCTAAGGAGAAGGACAACCCAAGGCATAAGTACCATCAGGACCACTATTTTTATACCATTATATGGAAGGCAGAAACACATGGTTCTTTCTGGAAGGAAATATGATGATGGTCTTGGCATTGAGTGGCCAGGTTAAGTTCTTGTAGTTGAGAGAATAAACTATACCATTGGTCACAGTGGATCTTCATTCATCAGAATAGAAAGTGATATATATGTGTGATGTCCTAGCCTACCATTACTTGACTATGGCCAAGGCATAGACCCATTGCTTTAAAAGAGAAAAGGTACACACCATGGTCAGTATCTTATGAGATTAACTGCTACAGGAATTTGAAAATTATCTTTCAACCTCATGTATGTGATTATTCTTGCTTGCAATGATAATTGCACTTTTTGCTAGGAAAATTTTCTCTTCTCCAGGTTGATGCTCCTGAAAATGTGATGATTTCAAAGTTTATACTTATTTTTAACAAGCATAGAATCCTTGTTTGTTCTCCAGCTAATTTCTTCAAATCTAAGAAACTTTTTTGCCACTCAGACCCATAGCCAGAGAGATATTCTTAGATGTCAGGGCTAAAAGATCTCTGTTGTCAGGGCATGATTGATGTAGATGAGCATACAGCTCTGGCCAGTTTCTTTTTGGATTCATTGGAACTGGAAAACTGGGCTCAACTGGAGAGCACAGAGATATCTTCTGTTCTCTTGAGTCTTTGTTTTACTTTCCCCTTTAGTTTTTCTTCCTGGAAGCTCATCTCCCCCTACACATGGTGGTATTGCCTATGTGCAGACCTGAGGTCTCCAGTCCCCATGGCAACACAGGGGCCTCCCAGGTCAGAGATTCATGCCTATGCCTGTATCTTCAGATGCTAATGTGTATATCCCAAGTCTTGTTCATATTGTGCACATCTCATGTTTTGAACATTTGATTATATCGGTTAAGAATTTTTTTATCTAAGTAATAGATAATTCTTCCCCACTAGGTATAGATAAGAGTAAATTTGATGATTATATAGATCAATTAAATAATTAAGAAAGGTTCCAGGTTGGACTCTAGCTCTGCTTTATTGAGATTCTCTTTCCTATATCTTTGTTTGTTTTGATGTTAACGCTCCTCATAGTTTGAGACTGAGGTACTTTTTCTTTCCTATGTCTTTGGGAAGAATTTTGTCACATATTTATTCTAAAACCAATCATTCCTAAGCAGAATGGAGTTACCACAAGCACTTTAGGCTCCTCAAGAGTCTCTCTGAGTCTGGAAATGGAAGTCATTTCCCCTGAGGTGTATGCCCGTGTGGAGGGACACGGATACCTCCACAAAACCAAGGTTCTGCTAGGAGAAAATGATAGTAACCATTAGAGATGATGGTAGCTCCCCTGTGTCTTCAGTCAATAAAACATGTGCTCACCTACATTGGAAGCATCCTAATACTGCCCATTTACTTCTCAGAGTAAGCAGACACCCTTTGAGGGACAGATGGAAGAGAAATAAGATCACTGACCCCATGTCAATCTTATTCCGTGTAACTGTACAAACTGCTCATTCATGGTTGCTGTTGTCACTGTGTGGGAATGGTGGGTTGCATTAACTTTAGGCAAGAAAGAATGTCTACACTTGAGTTTAACTGGACCAGTTTGTAATTTTCGGGAAGCCTTTTTGGGTGCAGCTTCTGGACAGTAAGTAAAAGTGGGTGAATAGTAAAGATTAATCCAGGAAGGAAGCAATAAAGAGCAATGTAAATTCAATAGACTGAACTCCAACTGAGGGACTGGCCCTGAATTGGAAGTTCATTACCTCAACAGTATGGTCTAACACAAACAGTGTTTATCGTTGGTTGACAAATGACCATCTAAATGTAATACATTAGCTTTAGTTTAATTCTTAGAAAACTTTATGATATGAGTACTCTCTGGCTGTGCCCATTTCCTAGATGAGGTAACTGAGGCACAGCAAAGGACATGGTATAGTCTCACAGCTAGAACATCTCAGAACTGTGGCATGCACTCTCTTTGTCTCAGTCTTTCCTTCTGCATTAAATTAGCCAGTAATGAAACATTGGGACTCCTACCTTGGCAAGGAGGGGGTCTCTATGAACTTAAAAAAATTGAGACACTTGCTCAAGGACACTTGGTGGTCAGATTCAAAACTAGCCCCAGGTCAGATCCAAAGCTAGCCCCAGGGCAGATTCAAAGCTAGCCCCAGGTCAGATCCAAAGCTAGCCCCAGGGCAGATTCAAAGCTAGCCCCAGGTCAGATCCAAAGCTAGCCCCAGGGCAGATTCACAGATTCAAAGCTAGCCCCAGGTCAGATCCAAAGCTAGCCTCAGGGCAGATCCAAAACTAGTCCCAGGTAGACCCAAAGCTAGCCCCAGGTCAGATCCAAAGCTAGCCTCAGGGCAGATCCCAAACTAGTCCCAGGTAGACCCAAAGCTTGCCTCTTCTCCTCAGGCCTGATGGCTGACCTCCAGTTTCCTTGTGTCTCATCTTTGGAAGACTATGTTCCTGGAGAATTGCAGACCAATGCTGTTTGGGGTAATGTGGTGTTCACTTGCAAGCAGGAGAAGTTAGTTTCCTTTTAATGTCCCTGGGCTCCCGTGGGGCCCAACACCATCTCCATTGCCAATACAGTGTATATATTTGGATGCCTGTGAGGGAGGTGAGCTGCCTAGAAGGGTGAGTCTAGCTACAGATGGACAGTCAGCAATGGCAGAGCTACTGTAGAGAGAAGATAATTCTCAGAGACACATTCCCTTCTTTCTTGCCCGAGTCTCCTTGGAATCTGTCCCTGGTGGTTATATGGGTTAATTTGTTACCCAGATTGTGACCAGATCTCTCCATAGGCACTGCTTTTGTCCCCAGACCTAGAAAACCTGGCTATACAGCATCTCTTCCTACGGGATTCTGCTGAGTCTGGAGGCTCTAATGCCACTGGAAATGAAGAGGTGTTGGGACTAACTCCTAATGGCTCATTGATTGGTTAGGGTTAGGATTAGGGTTAGGGTTAGGGTTAGGGTTAGGGTTAGGGTTATGCTCAGTGTAATTCTGAAAATAGATTTTAAAAATGTGCTTGGGGATTTGTGGGGATTTGTTACCAGGAGTTTTAACTCAGTCGTGACTGATTTGACAAAGACATCAACACCGAGTCGGAACTTGTTCCTGGACCACAGTGTTTATCTCAGTGAGTCTCTTCCTCAAAGCTACTATAGGGGTCAGACTTGGAGTGTGGGACTTGATGGAGAATGGTTACCTCCCCTCGTGTATTGACAGTGGTCCTGAGAAGTTCCACATGGTTGGACTAACCACTCAAACCCCTTGTGTGTGTGACACGAGTGTGCTAGCATATGAGTGTTAAAGTCAGAGGGCCGCATGTATTGGGCTATGGCTTGTTTGAGACAGAGAGCATCTTTCTTATTTACTCCTTTATATGTCCTAGCTGGCCCACGAGCTTCAGGCAATCTGGCTGTCTTTGATTTCTAAGTAGAGGTGCAGTGGCATTATAGAAAGTTGTGCCACTGTGTCCAGTGTTTCTATGGCTTCTGGGTATCTGAAAAGAGGTCGGTCCAGGTTAAGTAGAAAGCATTTTACCCACTGAGCCATCTTGCAGCACCTCTTAGTACATTTAAGGTGGAATGAAGATACTGTACATACTGGAATTTCCCTTTTATCCCTTTTGAAGCTAAGGACAGCAAAAGTTGCCTTCTCCTACATTCAAGTTCTTGCCTGTCTGAAGCTGCCAGTCACCAGGAGAAATACATGGAAGGCTTCCTAGAGGCTTAGCCTATTTAGCCTCTGGGATAGTCAAATGTGGAAGTTCACCTCAGGGGCTCCTCCTGGACTTTCCTCTCACTATGCTTCTTTTGGTCAATGCCAGGGTAATTTGGAGATGATTTAAAAGTAAATAGGAACCTTTCTGTGAAGGGGCAACCATCAGCTCACCACACATTGAGACCTCCCAGCATGCCTGAAGTCACTCACCTTCTGTTTCATCTCCTTGTGTCTAAAAGAAGTTAACATGCCTTCCACTTTGAGTACACAGTGGATCAGAAACAAATGGGGGCCATCGCATGTGAACCTTATGAGGAAATGGAAAGGTAGAGTGCTATTGCATTTCTAAGGGGAGATTACACTCTTCCATTTTAACCTCTGTTTGAGAGACTACCATGGTGCCTTCTCCTAAGGTAATTTGTATTCCCCCAACCATTAGAAAAGGTAAACTTGGGAGCTGGAGAGATGGTTCAAGGGTTACAAGCACTGGCTGTCCTTCCTGAGGACCCAGGTTCAATTCCCAGCACCCACATGGCAGCTCACAACTGTCTATAGTTCCAGTTCCAGGCAAACAGCAAGATAAATAAATAAAAAAGTTTTTTTTTTTAAAAAAAAAAAAAAGAAGAAGAAAGAAAGGAAGGAAGGAAGAAAGAAAAGGTAAATTGTTAAGGAAGGGAAGTAGTAAAAAAAATAAAAAAATAAAAAAAAGGAAGGGAGGGAGTAAAAACGAAACCTGGAAAAAAAGAAAAAAGAGAAACAAACAGAAAACAAAAACTCCAAAATAAAACCAAACAAGCAGTCCCCCAGTAACAGCATTCTGCTTTAATAAAGAAATTACTGACTTTCTGCTTTATGAACTGTATTAATTTTTAATGGCTGAGAAAGGAGTTGATTTATAATGCATCCTTCCCAGCTACAGAGCCTGTCCCCAGCTAATAAATAAATGACAGGTCTCTTGTATTAAAAGTATCCGTCATTTTACATTGTTGGAATGTAAATGGAGAGAGGCAGAGAAGGAGAGACCCCAGGGAGGGGGCGTGCCCTGCTGCACCCAGCTGGAGAAGACTCCACAGTGCAGCTTGACCTCTGCAAAGGAGTTGAATGCATGCTTTCCTCTTGGTTGCAGCAAAGTGACCCAGATATATCTCCCAACTCATGCGGTCCAGGAGAAAGTTTGCAAAATGGGGCGATGAACCATTTAGCAAAGATTCGCTGTGCAAGTGTAAATTTCTGAATGTTAAACAAAACTGCCTATGGCTTGTTCTCACACATCCTGATCATTCCTTAAATGTGGCTAGGATGACTTTGTCAACAATTTATCCTTTGGTGACAGTAATCTGTGACTCCTGACTGTGGTTTTCCTTCCTGGGGGTTCTCTAGAAAACAAATAATCAAACAACACTCAATGTTTGTGTTTGGTTTTGAAAGGATATATACACAATGTAGATATTGGAGGGGCATCAAAAGAGTAAAAGGAAGAAAATGTGAATTTACCCTGACATCGCATCCTGTAATGAATAGTGTAGTGTATTGTGTTTCAGCCTTGTTTTCTTCATACATATATACATGTAAGCAAATAACACAAGTCAGACATAAACCAATGTGTACATGTTTCATATGCAAAGATGAGACTCTATTCTGTATAGGGTTTTAAAGTCTAAATTTATCATTTAGCACCATTTCATACACCTTTATTTGAAAGCAGTGCAGCTGGCCTGGGGAGATGGTTGATCAAGTGTGTGCCTTGCAAGGAAGAGTGCCTGGTGCTTTATGCTCACAATCCTAGTACTAGAGGGCTAAAGACAGGTAGATCCCTGGGGTTCCCTAGCCAGCCAGTTTACCCTACTTGGTGACTTCTAGGCCAGTGAGAAATTGTGTCTCAGAGAAAGAGAGAGAGAGAGTGCACACCATAAACTATATACGATGATGCCTAAAGAGCAAATATCCTCTGGCTTCCATATGTACACACATGCAGGTGTATGTGATCTGTGAACACATATGTGCACCCACATGAGCATGAACATACACATATACAAACACACAAATGGTGCAACCGTTTTCAATGGCTATATATGTGTGGTTGGGCAGGATCCACATTAGAGTCACTGTGGGGCTGGCTGCAAGCCAATAAAACACAAATCCTTTTGTTCTCTATGACAATGCCAACTTAAAAAAATAGCATATGTGAAAAATGAGGGCAAAGGATAATTTTGTGCAGAGCATCTAATTATGGAGCAACTACTACGCTGTAGAGTCAGTGCTGGAGGCTGAGAGATAAACAGAGTAGGCTCTACCCCAAGTGGTGGAGTCCACACTCCAGCTGGAGAGACCATAAATAGTTCCTGAAGCTACCCGCATATTGTAATGTGTGTCACAGAGATCCACAACTGAAGAGCTTAGTGTGCTTACAGAGCAACAGCTTGTTTAAATTAAAGAAAGAGGTGTGAGTAAAGGCTTTATGGGAGAGAGGTATTAGAACTAGAAAGCTATGGAAGACTTAAATAGGCTGGATTGCCAAGGAAACACCTGCCAGATCACGACATCAGTAGCTGGAGGCAGAATAGTGGATGGTATCAGGGTTTTGGAAATGGAGACCTGGATGAAGGTCAGGGTGACTCCAAAAGAACCTCTGGTTTAGATGGCTCCTAGAAATATATGGACAATATTATGGAATAATTATGAATTTATAAGATTCACGCTTAAGTAACTGAAACCTGTATTTACCATAGTGCTTATTACTGGTTTCTTGAAAGTAGGTTATGACCTGAAAATAAAAAAAAAAAGCTCTCCTTAAGACAGATGATGGGGCAACTATACTTCCAGCACTTCGGAGGCTGAGGCTAAAGGGTTGTGAGTTCAAGGCCATCCTGGGCCACTTATCAAGAATCTGTCTCAGAAAAGAAATTTTTTTAAAAAATAAAAAGATCAAACTAAGTAGGTTATTCCCAGACTTTGAAGCAGAGAAGGAAGACCCCCTGCTCCAGAGAGGAAGGAGATGAAATCCCCTAGGGATATACCTTTCATCACAGTGTGTCAGTACTTAGAAAATGAGACTTAGCAATCTCTGCTAGCAGGTCCGGCTCCTGATTTATTTATATTGCTTGCAGAGGCTCATAAAAATGGAAGTTTGCCTAGATTTCAAAACTGCCATTTAGTCTGTTCATACAGAAATGTATTTCCTCATTTGTTGTGCCCAATTCTAAACACAGATCAGTACTTTTGGCTTTTCAAAAAACAGAAAATAAGGAGCCTCTAAGCTGGAAAGGCAAAGGCTCGGGGACCATGCTGCAGCACAAAGCCTGCTCTCATGTTGCAGGAGAAATACATAAGACAGGGTCCCAAAAGCTGCTACTCTTCCAGCTCTTGATGAGTCTGTATTGTCCTGGTGTTAAGAAGTGACCAGGCAAGGTCAGGTACTACCTGGGCTCAGCATTATAGCCAGTCACTTATATCAGAAATATGATCCTCACTTGTATTTTTTTGCCTTCAAACCTTGGACCAAAAATTCTTCTAGCAATAGAATTTGATGAACAGATATTTTCATTCCCGATCTTCAATTAAAGTTCCTTTTATAACACAGAAGTTTTTCTTAAACCTGGAAACAAACAAACAAACCCCCAAACCTAAGATAGCCATAGATGAGAAAACAGTGGGCCAGACACAATTTAATGACATTAACCTACATACATGTTTGAAGGAAGAAACAAATGTAGGACTGGGGGCTTCTTGTCTCTCGACATTTCTCACATCTCCTGAACCTGTAAGTGGAAATGCAATCTTTTCATTTCCCCCCAAAGAAGTTGATTTTGTCTGGGCCATTTAATAAACAATGTCTGACAAAAGTGAACTGTCTGGCTCAGGTGCAGTAATTGCTACAGAAATTGGTTTTAGAGTCTTTGGGGAATTCTGCAGTTGAACCTTATCAAGTACAGTTTGTTCCAACACTTCTACAAATTTTAAGGCCCTCAAATAACTCTTTCTGTTTGGAGCTCTTCTTGGTTATTTTAGTAAGTTTCAAGGGACACTGCCTTTCAGCTCCACCAGCTCGTGGAAGACATGGCATTACTATCAATGCTTCTTCTTGCTTCCTGATGCCAGACTCTGCTGCTATTGGAGTCTTTGAACTTGATCTCAAGTCAGTTACACTTGATGGCTCTTTGAGAAGTGTCTTATTTCTAAATAGCATTAAAAAGGAAACGATCTTGTAACTAAGCACCTGCTTGATGCCCGTGTAGCTCTCTGCCTACTTATTTCTGGCAGATCACAAAGGGGATTCCTTTCTACTCTTCTACTTCTAAATGATTTCACAGGATTTATAGTTGATGGACAGCACTTGGGGACTCTTCCTGCATTGCATTGCTTTGTGGAAAATTGATTGATAGTGCACAACCAAGAATATGGCTTCTTACTCATGGCTTCTCAACCAACTATCCTGGGTGAATGGTGCATGCAGAGCCCTGTGTAGTCAGGAGTTTCAGGCCTAGCCTAGCATGGAAGTCCACTCCACCCACAGCTGCTTGGTCTCAAACAATCACACAATTATATTAATTACAAACTGTTTGGCTTATGGCTCAGGCTTATTGTTAGCTAGCTCTTGCATCTTAACTTAACCTATTATTACTAATCTATGTCTTGCCACGAGGCTCATGGCTTACCTGTGCTCCATTTAATCTTGCTTCCTCCATGGCAGCTTGTAGCACCTCTGTCTAGTTCTGCCTCTTTCCCTTTAATCTATGCTCAGATTTCCTGCCTGACTAACCTGCTTCACCATAGGCCAAAACAGTTCTTTTATTATTCAATGGCAATTCACACTGTACAGAAAGACATCCCACATCCTTGTGCTGTGAAAGCACCAGGTTTTTATTCTACACCTTTGCTCTCTAATCATGCCTTGATTTAAAGGAGGACACTATCAGTGAATTTAAGTTATCTGCTATGAAAATCAGAAGACTCTGAGACCATGCTTCTTAAAGACAGGACCCCAGACCAGAAGCATCAGTACCACGTTAGACCTTGTAAGGAATGCAGTTTCTCAGAATTTACTCCAGACTTCTGAATTTAAACCTTGAACAATCTGTTTTAACAGGCCACCCCTGCCTGGAGGCTTGTGCCGGTAAAAGGATGAGAGGTTCTTCCTTAACTATTTGTGCTACTTTACGAAAGTCTCTTGATCTAAGACAGTTGATGAAGTTGAGGTGTTTGAGTACAGTTGTTGATAGTGTATCCTAAAGATTGTATGTTTTATAGATATTTACTGAGTATTTAAGTTCAAGATTCTATTGCATGTGCTAGGAACACAAGTAAGCAATGGCCATCTTGATGTAGCTGCTTTGATATGAAGAGGAATTTTGTTGTTACTGCTGTTGTTATAGCCATATAAGCCAGAATTCTAACTCTTTTTACTCCTCTTGTCTTGGTTCAAGCTGTGATTTCTAGATTACTGGGTACCTTTAAATGTAGAGGTTTGTCAGGCTTGGGATCAGAGTGTTGTAAAAGGGAGAAATGGGATCGAAGCAGTGTAGGGTTGAATCAGAGCTTTGACCAGCTACTTAGTCATTATTCTGAGTGTCCTAGGATTAATGGAGGTCTTGAATCTTTGAGTCTTTGAGTGTATTAAATGCAGGAATAGTGAGAGGTACTTGGAATAGCTATCTGCACTGGGGATGTTGCCTATAACTTCTGGCTATGAGGGTGATATGATGGTCCTCTGCCTCACGACTATCCCAGTGGGTGTTTGACATTTGTGATGACATCAACTGTAAATCACACTTCCTCTTCCATGGAAGAGTACATAGTAGGAAGTATCTCCATGTCTCATATTGATTTGACTCCATGGCTGGCTGGCTGTATTGCTGCTAATGTACCTTTTAATTATGACTTCTCCAAGGTGACCACCAACTACGATTCATTCTTGAAATTTCACTCCACTGTCAAGGTCAAGGAGGTAGTTTTTGTCAGAAAATACCAGATTAGTAAAGATGTAATCATGATTTCCAGTTGTTCTGAAAGTACATGCACACAGCAAATATTTCTTAATATATTGAATTTAGATATGTCTAACCTCTTCCTGTTCAAAATGAAATATGCATATTTTGTAATTCTTTCATGGACTTCTGAATAGAGGCACATTTTAATAAGTTTCCCTGCTAAACTGTGTCAATTCTTCTCTGTTTTGAGTTTTGTAAAGCATGCTGGAGGCTGAGCTATCTTTTGGTGAATACTCCCTAATGAACAGGAGATATAGGCGATAATGGAATAGGCAGCCCAGCCCAGGTGGAGAAGAGGGGTCTAGCAATGTATACAAAAGCATGGAGGTGCATTTTCGGGGAAACTCTGTAATTCTGGGTGAGCGGATGGTGGGGTAAAGTAGATCTGCTTCAGACACTATTATCAGCTACCTGTTGTGCTTAGAAATTTTTAGCCATTTTCAGTCCAAATCAATGAATAGAAATATGTCCTTCAAATAAAATACAAATTAAGAAATAAAAGAAAGCAGAACATTTGGCAAACAAGGAGTATTTTCCCCTCATGAGCCATGCAGGGGCCACTGTGTATATGATGGCAAGAACTCCAGGCTAAAAAGTGTGAGGCAGGCAGATGCCATTAGCCTATCATGTTGGATCAAGGCGAGTTAACCAGAAACACTGCCACATGTCTACTCTGTAGAGCACAATTAGACCTGCTGTCTTCTCAGGTTATTTCTAGTATGAAAATGCTTTGATATTGTTTGTGGGGCGGGTATAAATTCCATAGCATAGGCAGGGAAATATATTTTATTCTTATATTTTTGAGTCCTATTGGACGTTAGGTGAACAAAAATAATGTGTGTTTTAGAAATAAAACATTTTTCACATTGTTTATTATATGGCATATAGGAACAAAACTCGTGAGTAATATAAGAATGACATCAATATATTATTTATTGCATGCAGAAACATGCATAGTTTTATTCTTCTCATCATTTTCTTTTTCTTCTAGGGAAAAAAATACTATAATACCTTAAAGAAAGAACTGCCAATTTAATTGCACATTTCTTTCTGTTTTCTCCAGAATATTTATATCTTAAATCTTTGTTACTGTTGTTTTTTTCTTTTTAAGATAGTCTTTCTTTATTAAGTCCAAGGTGTTCTTGAACTGACAATCTTCTGGTCTTATGTGCTATCATTATGAGCATGCAGCTCCATACCGGGTTTAAAAGCATGAGATGGTGATGTAGTTCTAAAATCACAGAATAAGAAAGTTTAGACATAGTAAAAGTTTTCATCTAGAACCTTAGGGTGGGGCCCAGTGTTAAGAGGAAAAGGGTGGAGGAACCATTAGAGAAGGGTTCAGCACACTCAAAGATGAATCCTTTGCCAAAGGAGAGACATAGATATTGGAGGCAGGAGGACTAGACGGAGATTGGGCAGCAGGTGTAACGAGGAGTTCTGCCCTCCAAGGTTGGACTGGGTGGGTAAAGGTGGCGTCAAAGTGACAGGACAGAGAGGGACCTGGTTCAGGGGACTGGATCACAGACAGGAGGCCACACCATCTTTGGCTCCTAAATATGAAGGAAATTGAAGGCCAAGTTCTATGCCTGATCATTTGGAAGACTTCTTTCTAAACCATGGGCCCATGATATAGAAATGCTCATAGTACTGTAGAGCCCCAGGTCTCCATTTTGGGACATCTGGACTTGAGTTCTAATCCCAATTCTAGCACTTGAGCTGTGAGTCCTTAAAGGGTTCATTCAGCTTCTCATCTTCAAATTGCATCTTACTGTTACTGGAAGAAAAAGTTATAATCTAGCAGCCCAGGCCATGCAGACCACACTAGTTGACTAATGCAGAATATACCATTCTTATAAAACATGAAATTTGGGCATGTTTATGTTAAACCTTTGCATTTCATTTCATTTGAAACAGAAGGACCTGATGATACTGGATTGTGTTCTTTCACAACAGCATCACTTAGAACCTTCCCTAAACAGAGCTGATTTCTGCACTTTGCTGAAACACCTTTCTTTTCTCATTGTGTTACACCCCATCTCTCTTAACTCATTTACACAACTTACCTAGCCTGATCTTCCTACTATATTAGTTAACTCTTAAGCTGAATACAGGAAGAGAGTGAAATTTTCAAATATGAGTATGCGTCTGTTGACTGAAGGCCAGCTAATGTTAGCAATATCATCACTGTCATGAGCATCATCCGATGTAGTCTCAAATTTTTAACCAAGTACAGAATTAAAGTACTTTGAATATGTTGCTGATGCTGTGGTTTTTCCAAGATCTCCTTTAGCTAGTGGTTTTAATAAGAAGTGGGCAATGGGTAGTTTATTCTCACTCAAGAAAACCTCCAGACAGAAAGTAAAACTAAAAGTCTGTTTTCTAGCTGAGAGTTGACAACCTTCAGACCCATGAGGGGGCTAATCTGTAAAGTCTGGGACATTTGAGCTGCTGCTAATGGAAAAAGAACCTTCCAGCAGGGAAAGGGAAAGGGGGTGATGCCTATGGAGGAGGATCTTCTCATCCCATTTCCCAGTAGTGGTCAAGATACTATTTCAGTAATTGATATGACTTTATGAATAATGGAGCAAGGATCGAAGGGATTATAGCATCAGTTTAATAAAAAGATGTACTGGGGGTGAGCCCTGGCTTCTTGTCACTTTAACTCCACAGCCACCTCAAATTTTGACTTCCCCAACTGGAATGAACAATGGGAAATAAGCTGTGCTTGAGTCCTTGAATTGAACATAGGAAGTTCTTAACAGTCACCTGAAGTCATGCTGAATTGTGAAATGTACAGGTTGGAGACTGTCATGGGCTGTCATTGTTTGAATGAAACACATGTGTGCTTGTGTTCAGCTGTTCTTTGTTCTTCATGTGTGCATATGTCTGTGCTCATTTGTGTTATTCTATAAGCCTCAATGCTAAGGTTACAGATGCTCAACTGATCGTCACATTAAGGGCATGCTTATTATTGTTTCTCTGGTCACAGAATGAAGCTATCACATTGGGTAAGGCTTCTTCATTCACCCCTCATTCCCATTGGAAATAGTATGTGCTGTGTGTCTGTGGAGGGATGCTGTCTTTGGATAGAGCAGCCTCTTTGCTGGAGTCACCTGCAGACACAAGCAATCCTCTTTTCATATGACCCATGGGTTTGTGTGATGGTCTCTATCATTCTCCTCTCCACGGACTCCTGGCAGGGCATAGCACTGCACCAGGTGCTTCAGCAGAAAAGCTTCCTCCATCACTAATCTGAAAAGCACTTTGCCTAGAAAGACACCTGGGACATGTAAGATATTAATAGCTGCTGAGGTTCATCCCCATGCAATTTAAATCCCTTCCCTGAGTTACATTTTACGGAGGGGGTGAGAGAGAAGGAGAGAGAAAAGCCTAGGATAATTATGAGAGTTTGTGGAAAAATATTTTTTGGCTGACTGAAATATTCTCATTTTACCACCCACCTTAGTACCTTCTGGATTTGGTAATGAGGATTTTTATTTTCTTCCTTAAAGTCAGAGAGTATTTTGACAGCCATGGATGCTGTAAATTAGGTACATTCTGAAGATCACTGGTCCTGTGAGAAACTCATAAAAAAAAAAAAGGTCTCCTGTATATAAGTTCGTGGGGAAAATGTTCATAGTATCGTCCTCCTGGTGAGTCTTCTTTCTTATCAGCTCATTATGGGATGGGGGCAAATGTCTCTCCTATTGAAACCCACATGCTCTTTGTAACCTTGACTCTCCCTATGTAATTGAGGACTGATCTTTCCAAATGTATTGTCCTCTGTCTGGTGGGTTACTAATAATGTTTCAAGGTGGAAAATCAGAGTTGAAAGGAAATGGGGCATCATGGAGGTAGAGGTCCTGACTATGACTGTGGTAGGGAATGAGGGTGGTCTCAGCCTCAGGTCAGCAAGAACGCGAGTATGTCTCCCACCATCCTTCTCAGGGACTCTGCCAGGTCATCTGGTTATGGAATATAGAGACACCAGGCATTCTAGAATTTGGAGGCTACCAAAGAGTTCATCTTACAGTTGAACCATTGTCTAGAGCCAGGTTTGAGATAATCTGTTCTATTTTTGGACATCACACTTTCTTACAGATAAAGATTATCATGTAGTTGAACTTTGTAGACAAAAATAAGACAGACGAGTTTAGATTTTAGAGACAATCTTAGTGTTATACCTACTGCTAATGGAGCTACCAGGGGCTGTTTGAACAATCATCAAGAAATCCTGCACCATATAGAGCTTGTGTCTTAGGACAGATATGTGAAGTAGCAGTCTTTCTGGGAGGATCAGAAACATTTAACTACCTAATAGGCAAGCTGGGAAAGTGCCTGGTTCTTTGATGAAGAAACTTATCAAGTTTCCTCCATTGGTACCAGAAGACCAACTGAGGAAAACCAGCATGAGCACCAAAGAGGTTGAGTCTTAATGTTCTAGAAACCTCAGGCCAATAGAGGGGAAATCTCTGGAGTTACCCAAATATAACTTCACATTCCAGACATACATATATTCTTTTTTTTGTCATCAGGAAACATTTTATTGCTTTTTTTTTCTTTTTAGCAAAACAACAGTATTTGGTTTCCCCCTAGGCTCATGGCCTATCTAGTCTCAGGTTCTTGGCCACAGGAACAGTGTCAGGAATGGATTCCATCTCACGCAATGGGTCTCAGTCCAAGCAGGGAGTGGCTGGCTATGCCCAGAACAGTTGTGTCACCATTACACAGGCAAGTCACCATAGCTGTTTTGTAGCTAGCTGAGCGTATATTCTTACATAGATTATTTAGGGTCTTTTGGGTGTGTTTTTCCCAGCTACAAGAGAATAGTAAGTACTACTTTGCTACAGTTGGGAGGATGGAGGTTATGCTTATGGAAAATGTAATACGGTGATGAATTCTGTCCACAACCACTTCTACTGGCTCAGATCTGGAGGCACTGAATGGTTGTGAGACTACTGTGTATGTGGGTGAGCCCTACCCCTAGTTCTAGTACTTTTGCCCTGGTTGTATTCACCCTGTTTTTTACAAAGAGAATTCTTACCTAGCCTTAATGTCTGGTCTCTCATATACTCCTCACATCCGTTAAGTTTTTCTAATTTTCACTCTTTTCTTAACCTTCTCTAGATTTTTTTCCTCTTTTGTGTACTGAAAGATAGTAGTGTACACACTTTGCCAGTTGCAAATGAGCCTTGAATTTTCACAAGGAAAAAAGGCCGTGTATTCTTTTCACAGTACTTTGGCAGTCTGTTTGGATAATGCTGGCAGTGTGCTTGTATTCAGAGCCAGAGTATCGCGTACCAAGATCAAATCCTTAGTGAACCCTTTCTAGTGTGTCCCAAAACTCCTTTCTAGATACACAGCTTGGATTTTCTATTAATGAGATATTTGATTTTCTTTTCTTGATTAAGAATTGATCTGTTCATTTTCCTAGCTATCCTCCTGTTCAAAATGCATGAATAATAATAAAGAACTTTGTTCTTCCATACCCCATGCTTTTTGTGTTTATATTCTTCTGCCTATGTGAGCTTAAGGTGAAATGAGAACTAGAGATGCCCTGACTGTCCTTCTGGGAGGTCAAGAATGAAGATGAATATATCAGAAAATTTTTAAGGGTGAAAGTGTAAAGCAGTGACCAGGCTAGGAGTGGCTGACACCTATGATGGGAGATAGACTAGAGCTTAGGGATCCCTTGCTTTTATTTAGAGATATATTGCCCTGAAGCAAGGGATGCTACTCTTGATTGTGAGATAATTTTGACTATGCTTCTCTGGCAGTGATGAGATGATATGCCTTCTCAATTACCATAGAGACTTCCATATTTAAAAAGTCACTGGGCAGAACACTAGTGAAAAATCCAAATATATCCTGGCAGCAGTTGGTTGCCCACACCTTTGAGCCTATTTACTCCTTGAAGATTTTTATCAGAAAGTGTTTATTCCTCCATATGTCACACTGGCTCAGCAAAGAATGGATTCCTGGTTGAAAGTCATTGCACAGTCTTCTAGCATCTTGGAGGAGCAGAGTTTTGTGGTACCTAGGTATGTGCATGCTAGCAGCCCTCCACTTGGGTTCAAATCTCCATTCTGTTATTAGCCACTGTGTAGCATCAGGGAAGTTACTCATCCTCTAGGTATCATACCTTCTCACTAAAAAATTAGGCAAATATGGTTCTATGGTTTAAGGAAAATAGACATGACCAAAACTCAGAATAGTACCCCGTGTGTTACTAGCTCTCAGCACATGCTAGTTTGAGGATTTTCTTTTTGGCTTTCCTAAGCATATGGATATAGTTTACCTTTGGGGCTTAGGCTCTGCATGTGGACATTTCAGTTAACAAGTTCAGAGTGTTACTTCAGAGCTTAGAGGCACCTCTCAATTTGCCTGTGTCTAGTTCTGAGTTCTATCTGGAACCTTCTGTGTGCACACACTTGTTTCTGCTTCAAAAGGTAGTCAGTAGTTGGTGTTGAACTAACTCAGCTCAGTGGAGAATTAGTTAAATAATACAATAAGGGTTTTTTTGTATTTTTTTTTCTCTCTCTCTTTGCAGCTATTGTTAATGTTAGGTAGAATCCAGGAGTCATGTGCTCAGGTGCTGCCTTTCATAGATTTAAAGTCTCTCTGGTCTTTGAAGATTTTGTTGAATGCTACATGAGAGTTTGGGGTTCACTGAAGGTCTTTTTGAGCTTGTCTGCCAAGCTCTGCTTCTTCTTCCCCTAGCACAGAGAGTCTGCCTTTTGCTTTTCTTTGTTAGTATCCCCTGGTTCTGACTCAGCTCAAGTTTCATATAGTTGACTATGCTTGCTTATGTGCTGTTGATTTTAAGGACCTAGATAGTGTGACCTCTAACAAGTAAGAAAGATTCAAAGGAATCTTATTTGTCTAGGTTTTTTAGGATACAACTTGCCAGGCTTGGGATTGAATCCATCTTTACAGTTATTTCTTTGTATTTTGAGATGAGCCATGAAACTTGGTACCCATTTGTTTATTTCTTTGCTTTCCTACTCCATGATCAAAAGTCTGCATGAAGCATGGATACTGAGATATCAAAGGTTTCCCAAATGACAGGTCCTGTCTTGGGGTAGTTGGGGATGTTGATATGGTGATTGGAGTGAGGCTGTACTGTTTTCTGTGTACATCTTCAGTCACTGGGGTGAGAGTGGGGCATAGAAATGTGATCGCTGAGCCGCTGTTTTTTTTTTAAGGGTATTTTGCCCATGTCTGGTCTAGAACAAGATATTTCATTTTTCGGCCTCAACTGAACTTAAAACTATCCTTTGGCATTTTAAAGTAGTAAAGATTTCCTAAGATTTTGATTTTGATGGGACCACAGTCTTCCATCAAGAAGAATTTCCTCTATACTACCTTTTCCATGCAACTACCAATAATGAATTTACAACCTCCCCTTGCTCATTATTGTATCATTTTATGAATATTTATGCTTTTTATTTTTATCAAAAAGTATTTTCATTTAACAAGTGGTTTGCTTGTATATGGACAAGAATTTAGTATTGTTAAGATGGCAATACTCCAAAAATTGATCTAAGATTTAACAGTTTCTATGAAAATGTAGCCTGCCTTTTAAAAACAGATATCTACACACCAGCTCTAAAATATGCATGGAAATTGAAGGGACTCAGAATAGTCTTACAATCTTCACAAATGAGGAAAATATTGGAGGGTTTAACTCCTCAATTTTAAAACTTATCACAAAGCTATAATAACTGAGCCAATATAATATTGCCAGAAGGATAGACATGAGAATCAATGGAATAGACTTGAACTTCCAGAAATAGAAAATGTGTACATTTGTGACCTACTAATTTACAATGAGGACTCTGAGATAACTTAATAGGAATCGAATAGTCTTTTCAACAAATGTTGCTGGGACAACCAGATAGTCAAATATAAAGGAAGTTATGTTCCCTACCCAACTCCATGTACAAAAGTTACTGTTGATTCAAGATATAAATATAAGAATTCAAATTATTGGAGGAAACTGTGTAGCTCATCTCTATAAACTGAATAGACAGTAGTTTCTAAGAGACCACACTGAAAACATGAGCAGGAGAAAAATGTTTTCACTCCATGAAGATATGAATTTAGATCCTCAGAATCCATGTGAAAACTTGGTGTGGCTGTGAGCATCTGTAATCCCAGTGCTGGAGAAGCAGAGCCTAAAGGAAAGCTGAGCACTTCCTGGCAGTCTAGCCAATTGGTGAGGTGTAGGTTCACTGAGAGGCCCTGTCTCAGACTAAGATAGAGAGCAATTGCTGAAGACATTTCATGTCAATTTCTGTCCTAAACACACACACACACACACACACACACACACACACGCATGTGTGCATCTCCTCACACATTTTTATGTACATATACACATTAATACACACAAAAAATAAATTTAAAGTAAGAATAAATTTTAGAAGGGAAAGCTTTTGTTTGTCAAAGGACACCACATACAAAGAAAGAGAAAAAAAACAACCTATAAATGGAATAAAATATTCATATACCACATATCTGATAAATGAGCTAAATCCAGGGTGCCAAAGGAACACTCAAACTTGATAAAATTACATCTAATAGGAAAACATAAGCAAATATTTCAGTAGACATTTCTCTGAAGAAGATCTGCAAAAAGCAAATAAGCATATGATCTGAAATACAACATGCCCAGTTACTGAGAGTACAAATCCACACTTGTCTACTACTTCATTCTAGAATGGTAAAGGGCAAGGAGACAAAAGAATAATAAAAGTGTTAACAAGGAGGTAGGAAAATTGAAAGCTTCAATATTGTTGATAGTAAATAACCTGGCATTTCATCAAGACATTAACATAGAGTCTACCAAGTCTATTTTAAAAGAACTGAAAACATGACTTTATGAAAAATCTTGTATGTGAATGTGCATAGCAGTTACTGAGAAGAGCTTAGAAGTAAATTAGTGCAAATATGTATCAACAGAAACAAAGTTTATAGATTATGGTATATCTATACAATGACATGTTACTGAACCATAGGGAGAACTGAAGTATTAGAATTCCCTTCTTACGATTTGTCTAGAATAAGTGAATTCGTAATGCAAGAAAGCAGAAAGTAGAAGAGAACTTATCATTAGGGACTGATAGAGAGGAGGGTGGATAGTGAGTATTAGTGAGTAGGGTTTGTGTGGTGTGGTATGTGTGTGTGTATGTAAGAGACACACAGAGAGACATAGTGGGGGAGACAGAAATATATAGAAGAGGCAGAGAAACAGAGACTAGATGAAAATGTTAGGAATTTACATGGAGGTTTTGGTTGAATGACTGTGGATATACTAAAACCTACTGGATAGTTCAGTTTAAAACAGTGAGATTTATGAATGTAAATTATACCTCTGGGACAAACCTCTCCTAGTTGTTGATCAGTGTGGTGGGATGCCCACAACTGAGCTTCTCTGAGTCCCTCTTGTCTACTTGTGAGCATTCTCAGAGGACAAGTGAGGGGCCAGCATGATAACAATGCAGGATAGAGCATACAAGCATTGGGTGTTTTCTAAGCTGTGGACACATATTGAGAGTTGTGTGTATGTACATATTTACACACACATGCATGTGTGTGTAAGTGTGTGTGTGTGTGTGTGTGTGTATGTAGGTACCCATAAATCTGGAGGCCAGAGGTCTATGTTGAGTATCTTCTTTGATTACACTTCCACCTTATATTTTGAGGCAGGATCCTCCTTTGTTCTGGAACTTGCCTATTTGACTAGACTCAGGTGTTAGTAAGCCTCAGGAGTTGTTTTGTCTCTGCCTAGGATTAATTACAGGTATGCAAGGCCTGGCTTTTTATGTGAGTGTTGGGGATCTGAACTCAGACCCTTATCTTGTGGGCATACTGACTAAGCCATCTTCTTACCCACTAAGTGCCAATAATTGAACAATCAGTGTGAATATATCAGTCTTTGTTCACTGACTTCTAGCTGCCATCTTTTTCTAAATTCAGTGACTTCAATTTTATTCCTATACCACCCCACTGGGATCAAGCAGAAGCATAGAACCCCACACTGAATATAAAAAGAGTCCAGACAACTCCATACAAAGACAGATAATTCAATAGGGGAAAAGTGACCTATATCTGTGGGTCAGGAGCTGATTGTTAACTCAGCATTTCAATCAATATACTTGGGTGGAGTCCCAAAGAAGAAAGTATAGATGTGTCAAGCTCTATGAAATTATAAAATGCATTGTTCAAAATTTCCATCTTTCCTCCTATGACAAACGTCATTTGTATGATCCACCAAGTCTTTTTTTTCTTTTGATATGTTTGGAATTCCATGAATGTAAATCTTAGTAGAACACAGGTTGTGAGTGAAGTATACTCTCCAGTCATTGCTCCTCCACATCAGGATTGTGTGATGAGACTCACATAGTTTTCCTTGATAAACACCCACATGGATCAACACACAAGAAGTAGAATCTATAAGAGAAAAAGAAGAAAATGTGTTTTTTTATTCTTCATTTATTGCAAGATGCACTGTCTCTGCAAAAAGCATTTGAGGAGTTTTGCAAGAGCAAGCATGGTAGTGCATCAAGGTGAATGGAAATAGCTGAAAATATTGGGAAAAGAACAAGGTAATCCAGTAACAAGAGAGGCCTACAGATCTTACTGTGGGCATGATGACGGTCAAGCACAGTGGTAAAGCATCATAAGTTGCACATTGATGGTAAAGCAAGACTATATTTTCTAGGTGTCCAAAAGTAACTTTTCTTTCTCCCAGCACTTCCCAAGAGCCAGAGTGAGGATACTGCAGCTCACCAGAACTCTAATAATAATTTATCAAAACATCATTAGGAGTGTTCATGAAAACATTCTTTTATGCAAAGCCAACAGCTTTATGACCAAAATGATTTTCTGAAGTGGGATTTGGGGATGCAGGAGAAAAGCTGTTAAGGCCCCCCAAGGAGGCTTGTTGTACACTGTCTGGAAATAAAGAACCTTGGGGAAGTCCAGTGTTGAGGCTAATAGAAATCACCTTCCTCTACTGCAGGGCATCACATCTGAGGCTCTGTGGCTTGAAGTCTGAGGTCAGTGATGCTCTCCCTCCTCCCTAGCAAGGCTTTTCTTCCCAGACTTATTGGAACCTGATTATGTGAGGCAGTAAATCATTGAAGTCCAGAACAAATCTCGTTTGACATTTTTATCTTGACTCTTCTGGGGGCCTTTAATTAGCATGATTGCTGTGTCGGCGATTGCTCCAATGGACTCTGTGTTGCTCATGGTTGGCATAATGGCTATTGAAGTTTCTCTAGTTACTATTTCTGGTCATCTAGGAAAGTCTCTGATTAAAAGTAATTAAACTCTTTAATGGGGTATAATAAGGGACAGTTAGTAGTGAGTTTACATGAATTTTAAAAATGCATTAGAATATGCATTCATATGCATTCCCACTCCTAAGACTATGATACAGGTTGTTGCTGCCATAGCTCCCACAGCCCTGGCACACAGAATCATGGCACACAGAGGCTCTGTGTGGGTACCCATAGCTGGCATAGACACTGTCCCACAGCACAAATAGCCAACATATCCATGGTCATGTTGCTCACAGTTTGGATCTTCTAGTCACAGCAGGCAGATGTAAAATTCCCTGTGTTCTTTATGGTCTGTGGGCTTTGAGCAGAATTAGAGCATGCTATGGTTGAAAACACAGGAGTGGTTAGAACCCATGGTCCTATGTCACAGGTTCATTCTGCCATCAGGGGACATGTGACAATGTCTGGGGACATTATTAATGGATACAGTGGGGTGGGAGAAGCTATTACTGTCCAGTGAACAGAATCTAGGTCTACTGCCAAACATCTTAGCAAGGCACAGATCAACCTCTACTGGCCATTAATTACAGAGTCCATGATGTCAATTATGCTGACATTGAGAAATGTTTCTCTGTCAAAGATGACTTCTATATTTTGTGACAAAAATACATAATATCTTTGTGAGAGAGAGGGTTTTGGAGTTTTTATTTGCATTTTGTCAATTAAAAACTAAAGCTGTGAGATGTTGTAATGTGGTGACATCATCTGACCAATTTTCTGCTTATCAGTTTACCATTAACTGCATACATTGTTTTACAATATGATGTGAGCTTTGGGGCCTCTACAGGTTTCTTAAAAGGGTGCAAGTCTTATTAATATGCCTGTGCTAAGGCTTTCTCAGGCTTTGTAAGTAGGAGAGGTAGTGCAATTAACTATGTATCTTCTTCCTAGGAAGCAAGAAACACCTCGAAAGTACTATGGTAAGGTTTGTTCATGTTTAATATTTGGGAAAGAATAGTCTTCTACAGCCGGCAGGAACACAATTGCCTTTACAGTCTGAAACCAGCTCAAGTTTTCAAGTTCTTTGAGGTCCTGGTATTTTTACAATATGTGACATGTGTTTTGTATGTGAAATAGGGAGGGGTTATGGGATTTGGAGTGAAAACACATGATCAGCAGTCATGTGTGACGGTGGTTACACACTGCCAGCAGGTTACTTTTGGAATCCATTGAGTGCAGTTTATGTTGGCTGTGGCCAAGAACTGACATGCACCTCCTAGGTCCTGAAGTATGAGTGGCAACACAAAGCCCCTGCTGGTGTAAAAATGCAGTGCACAGGTCACACATATCTGCAGCCTTTCTGGCCACCAGAGAAAGCCTCACCACCTCTATAATACAGATAGGAAGACAGAGCTCACAATAATGTTAGGTATATGTGACCACCTCAGGGTGTGATGGAGAGCTTACCTCTTTAACTGCTGCCACATCAATCACAGGAGTGACATTTTACTCTGAACTCCTCAGTCACGACAGCTCTTGGCATCCCCATTTACAGAAGAGGAAACGGGCCACTGAGCATTGGATGCATTGCACTGTCTTTGGCTTTGGCTGCCTGAAGTAGCAGACGTGTTTAGAATGGTAGAAAATACAAAAAATTCATACAAAACATCAAAGTTCCTAACATAAACCAGTACCAGCCTTGGGTCTCCCACTGGGTCTTATCAAGTTGTGAGAGCAGATTCTGGGCTATGGTGCTCAAAGCTGGGAGTTGCCAGGGTCTTCCTAATATCAATTCTAAGTATTGATATACTTACGGTTGCAAGCATGCACTCTGTCGTCTGTACTGACTTGTCATTGGCTCTCATTTGCGTCCTGCAATGTTATTAATGGTCCTATTGCTATTCACACTGGAGGATTTTGGAAAGGAATCCCAGACCCTATTTCTTCTTCCTTCTTCTACATTTAATCAATTGTCAAGTTTCAGATTTGCATAAATTCTGCCTTTGGCTCTCTCTGCTACCCTCCCTATGGGCTCTCCAGTAATCTCATCACCACTTTATTGCTTGTCCATTCTGATCCAGCCACCTTTAAAACCAAGTGTCAGCAGCTACAGCCCACAGGTCCGATAGTGCCTACTGTCTGTTTTCATCTAGCTCTTGAGCTGAGCTAAGAATGGTATTTACATTTTTAAATGGTTGGACAGATTCAAAAGAAGGATCATCTTTTTTAACATGTGAAAATTACATGAAATTCAAATTTCAGTGTCCATAAATAAAGTCAACTGGAACACAGCCATTACCCGTTGACTGGAGATGCCTTCCCACTACCATGGCAGAGCTGCGCAGTTGCAATGGAGACCGTATGGCTCACAGAAGCCTAAGATATTTATGATCTGGTTGCTTGCCCTCACTCTAAGCAGCCCAGCTCATCCTAATCTATGCTAGTTTTTTTTTCTTCCTTATAATTGGTTCATGCTCTCAAGTCACACTCTCTTTTAAATCATTCAAGACTCATCTATTGTCCAGACTCTTGAGTGTCTTCATTGTCTGTTCCAAGTTAATCAACTCGGTGGTTTCTCATCCCATAGCATCCCCTGAAGGAGGCTGCTTCACTACTGCTCATGGCTCCCAGGAATGTTCCTCCGCTCCTCCACAGTTATATTTAGAACATAAGGCCCTTTCTGCTGTCTTCTGGCTGTCTCCACCATCACTGTGGCACTCTGTGGGTGGAGACACATGGAAGGTGAGAGGAGTCTGGTGAGTTAGCCTATGCAGGATCTTCCTGGGTCACTCTGTGTATGGTGTGAGAATTTACACGACTTTGGTTCTCACTAACTTAAGACAACCTTGTTTGCTTGTATAAACAGGTAATATATTTCAGCATCTGGAAATTGTTTTTTTTAACATGCCATCAGTTGAAGATGCATTATTTCATCCAAATCTGTCATGTCCATGACTGTATCTATTGACCTATCATGTATCTGTCTTCATTTTTCTATCTACCTATCAGTCTGTCACTCTTCCACTGTTTATTGATTTGTGCCAGCTCCTGATTCTAACTTCTCTGCACAGTGTAGCTGCAGCCTGGTCACATGATTGGTGATGTCCTGTTTCTAGGAGATGATTAACAGCTAGTTCCCTGTCAGGGGTTGCTATCTCACCTACTGAGTCCTTCTATTTTTCACTCAATCCTGTTCTGTGTTTAGGAAAATTATATACCTTGCTTCTCTGGCAATGTAATCCCTCTTTTGGTTTTCTAGAAATGCCATAACAAAGCACCATGTTTTAGAGCAAAAGTAACTTAATATCCCATAGTTTTGAGGAGGAGAAACCCAAACTCAGTGTGTTAGCAGAGCCATGTACCCGTTAAAGGTTGGAGGGTTAGATCCATTACAGCTGTCTCCCAGCTTGTGGTGCTTTACTGGAAGACTTGGGCATCTCTCAACTTGAAAACGTCTTGGCTAGATCTTTGCCTTCATGCTTATATAGCATTTTTCCTATGTCACTGCCTGTGCCTGCCTGTGTCTATGCCTGTCTCTTCTCTCTCTCTCTCTCTCTCTCTCTCTCTCTCTCTCTCTCTCTCTTTCTCTCTCTCTGTGTGTGTGTGTGTGTGTGTGTGTGTGTGTGTGCATGCATGTCCAAATCTCATCTGGTTTATTATGTTTATACAAGGAAATAGTCTATATTGAATTTGATTCCATCCTAATTATTTCACCTTGTTTCAAAGTAAGGTCACATTCTGAGGTGTTGGGGGTCATTGCGATTGTAGCAGTAACCACTGTCTACTTGGTGTGCTTTTCCTTGTGTACCCTGCCTTGTGTGGACTGTACTCCCATACCCCCAGACCTTTTGTGTCTCTCACCTCATCTTCCTCCCTTGTAGGATCATGTGGTTGGGTTTTTTTTTGTTGTTGTTTTGTTTTGTTTTTTGTCTTACTAAAGTCCCTTACTGTGGGCGAGCACCTCTTGAGATGCCATTTATTTATTCTTTTCATCACAAGTATTTGTCATTGAGCTCCAGTGAGCTACACTGTTTCCATTTTTTTTTAATTTCCCCTGACTCAAGGAAGGTTGATTCTTGGTTGTAGGGAGTATCAGTATTTCCCCTGACTCCAGGAAGCATAGGAGGGTGCTGCTCTCACTTCTTGGCACTGGATTTTAGGATTCATTTGCTAGCAAGTTTTTCTTCCTTGTTTTATTATTCTGTCTCCTTTTCTCCAACTACACATTTATGGGCATAAGAGCTCCCCCCATTTGTGTCAGTTATGTGGAAGTTTGGAGCACAGTGAAAGCAGGGCTTTGAGGGCCTAAGTAGGTATCTGTTTCAAGTTCTGTAGCTACCACAAAGTTGCTGAGGCTCTGTGGCCCTCACAGCATGGGTCACACAGGTTCTCTGCAATGAAGATCAATCCCAGGATCTTGTTCATGCTGGAAAAGTGATCTACTGCTTAACTGAAATCCAACTTGAATATTCCAAGTTTAAACAGGTCTTTGGGGAGACTATAACAATTATACCTCAAGATGGATATTGTTTCTGTCTCTGTGTGTTCTTGTTTTTTTTTTAAATTATAAAAGTCAAAGGAAAGACTCTCTATAGATGTTGTTCCTGACTTGTGTCTGGTAGGTCTCTTTTCCCCCTTCTTCCCCTTCTTGGTCATCTTTATTAAGTTCATTGTTATCCCTAATCAAGGACTCTGGAGCCAGTAACACAATGTACATGATTGTGCTATTTAATTTTTAGGGCTGCCAATTTAGAATGTGCCAATGATCTGATTCTATTATTCCAGGCCATGTTCTAAGATAACTTGATTAAAATTGATATCAGCTAGGATTTGGATTTTATTGATTACATTTTCTGTTAATCTCTGGCCTTTGCCTCTTACTGACCACCTCCTCCACAATATGCCATGACCTCAAGAAAAGTCAGACATTCTGGGGTCCCAGATGGGATTTGAGGATTTTGGATCTAGAGTCACAAAATCAAATTGGAAATAAGAGGTTCTGATAGTAAGGTGACATATTTTACATACTTCACAAAGTTATTTTGAGACTAACATAGTAATCACTTTTGATCCCTAAAATTGTTTTCAAATGTCAAGATAGTGAAGTAGGATTTGAGAATAATGTGATGTATTGTTACATAGATTCACATAGAGACAGAAATCAAATTAGATGGTTCTGCAGAACAAGTCTATTCTCTAAAAATATGGCTGATCTTATAGGAAATATGTTTAATTTTTCTTCTGCATAATATGCAGAGGGTTTAAGAACAGAGGAGCTAAGATGAGAAAAATCTGGCCTCAAATCCTAGTTCTGACTTGGCATGAACTTTTGAGCCCTTCAACTTTAGTTTTCCCATGTACAAACTGGGCACCATAATCATTCTCAAATCTGGAGGATGCTAGAGAAAGTGTATGAGAAATTCTATGGACGACATTTAACTCATTGCCTGGGTAGGTGTAAATGATTATATATATTGATTGTAAAGTTTTATTTATTATAAAAATTGATTGAGGAATGAGAAGGAACTATATGAAAAGGTTTATTATAGTGCATATATTTGAAATGGTTTCAGACAATAGGACAAATAGCATAGACATCTACAAGTCACTGCCAGGCGATCTAAAGAGTGTAACCCTAGGTGATTTTAAAGATGAGTAGAATCTGAATAAGAAAAGGAAGCTTGAAAATAAATAACTAGGAAAGTGACATCCCATGATAGTGAGGGCAGAGCTAAAAGGAGCAAGGTGTGGCCAGCTTAAAGTTTAATTGGACAGAGGATAATGCTGGGATAGATGTTGAAAGTAGGGTGTGGTAAGACTGAGATGGCAGCCAGTCCTTTTGTGTGTGGGTGATGCAGGGCCACTTTCTCACAGATAGCTCCTGAACAGGGTAGTGTTGTCTTCCTGATACATTTAGATAATGATAAATGAGATGAATTAATATAATGAATAGAATCTGGGAAACATGTTAAGTAGACCCTAAATAGTGACCTTAAAGTAGAAGAGTAGGTAGTGAGAAAGCATGACTTAACACTTGGTAAGATGTGCCATATTTCAGCTTTTGATCAGCATGCTTTTATTTTGTTTTTTTATAAGAGCATCTGTAACATATATAACAATATCCTCATGTAGCAGAAGGGAAATTAAGGTTCAGAGAAGTTAAATAATTTACTCAGTGGTTTGAGCCCACATGTATTCAGTAGAGAACAGGGATTTGAAAGAAAGGTCAGTCTGTCTCTAAGTCACTGTGTTATTCTTTTCCAAAGTGGGGGCTGAAATAGGTGCATGAAATATTACCAAATAAACATCTGAAACCCAACATTTAATTAAATACAGTAAATAAGGAAGACATTGACAAGTAATAAGGATGGCTCTAAGGGTTGCGTCTAGGGTGGCAACTTAAAATACTTGGCTTTTCTGACATGGAGATTGATTTTGATTGGGGGAGCTTGGGAATCTGTGTTTCTTGAAGTCTCCTAGTTCTGCTGCAACAGATGCTGCTGCTGGTGGTGGTGGGAGTACAGGTGATCTCACAAAAAAACTTTGAGTACCCAAGGGTAGGAGGACCCTTGAGAAGCCATCACAAAGAATGGATGGAGTAGAAAAGCCACTAGAAAGAAAAGCAGAAAATGACCAGAGCTGTGTACTGTTAGGTAGTGGGAAGTCAGGAAGCCACACTGTGTGACACAATCAAGCTGAAGAAATTTGGATAACATTGGTAATCTTCAAAGGTTGTATGTGTATGTGTGTGTGTGTGTGTGTGTGTGTGTGTGTGTGTGTGTGTCTTTTCCATGAACAACTAGAATTTTTGATATTAGGGTTGGCACTAGATCATGAGAAATCTTCACACTTAAATTAACTAAGGAAGTAGGATGGTACAGAAGGGAATGGTGACATGTGGGGCATTGCTTTATCACTTATTAGATTAGAAACTTGTTGCATGGACTTGTCAAAAGGAAGTGGTGACCATATGTAGATTTCTATTTTAAAAAAGGAAATGAAATAGGAATGACTTAAAATACTGGAGACACAGATAGCTATGGAATAGTAGATGGAGTCAAGGGAACATATTAAGATGTCTCCAAACAGTGACCCTAAATTAGGAGTGGGCAGTGAGAAAGCATAAGCTTAGTTAAATGTGCTGTGTTTCAGCTGTTGTCCTGAATGCTTTTTTTTTTTAAATGGAAAAGGAGATTGGATGGAAAATATCAGTGAAAACAGTAACTTTTGTTACCAAGGAAATGCTTTTTTTCCTTGAATGCAGAAAGAAAGGGAGATGACTGGGCTTTGATCAAGATGGAATAGGAAGTTCATGCTTAGAGTACCTCTTCTACACCAAATAGATAGCAGCAACAGAAAACAGGATACATGGCTGGCTAGCAAAACAAGTAAATATCTTTTGACCAGTAATGTTACTGAAATAAAAGATGATGAGCAGCAGACTATTTGTTCTGGTCATGTGATCAAAGTCTGGAAGCAAACATAATGACAACTAGGTGTGTTTATCCCTGTGGTTTGGGGATCTTCACAAATGTGCATACTTCAGATTATCCAGAGACCAGAAGATAAGTCCCTTCTCTGAGCCACACACTGGAGACACATACTACTGTACAGAATAATGGCATCCCCCCCAAAAAAATAATATTCTCTTCTCTGGAAGCACAGCTAATAGGAATTTCTGAGCCTTTGAGAGTAAAGGGGGAAGGGATGCAGATTCCTTTTGATAAGGCACTCTGTTGTTGAAGGTTGTTGTGCTGCATTCCCAGTATTATCCTGCAGGAACTCCAAGCTAATATGAGATGTTGTTCAGAAGCTCCAAAAGGCTACCTGAAAGCAATATCAGAACAAATTAAAAAATGCAGGAAAGCAGCAAATGTAGAAGAAAATGAGAAAATTTTTTTCCATTCTCAAGGTAAACTATATTATAAAATTATGAAACATGTAAAATATCCAATGGTAAGGATGGTTATTGACTTGAATTTCATTTATAAAATGCCCTGTTAATCTTAGTTAATACAGTATGAGAAGATGAGAGTGTGGGCAGTCCTCATTGTGAATGGTATATGTTCAGCCTATATCAAAGGGCATTTGTAAATGAACTGTTACAACTTATTAAGGTATTCTGCAAAACTGATAAAACATAGTAGATAAATGAAAATAAATACATTTCTACCCATACACCTCTGTAACACCAGCACCCAGGAGGGTGAAAGCAAAGGCCTGCAAGTATAAGCCAGCCTGTACTTCATATTGAATTCCAAATCAGGCTGAGCTACATAGTGAGACCCCATCTAAAATCAAAACAGTGACCAACAAGATAACACAGCAGGTTAAGAGGTTGGTGGCAAGTTTGGTGCCCTGAGTTCAATCCCAGGAATCCACATGGTAGAAGGAGAGAATTTATTTCCATAGGTTACCTTTTGACCTCCACATAAATACGATGGCACATGCACTTTCTCTCAGAAAACAAACAAGCAAATGTTTTAACAACAACAACAACAAAAGTATGTTGCCTAAACATAATCAGAAATTTTAACTTTTAACAAATAAAATCTGACAAAAGGAAAATAAAATAAAACATACACATTAAATGTAAAATAAACACAGCAAAAGATATGTTGCCTTCTTTATCATTATGGAATAAATATAAGACAGTAATAAATATAAGTATATGGGGCATTCTGAAAATACAGGGATGTACACATAATGTGTATATAGGCTGTAGATGTAACTTCCAGCATTATTAGAAAATGAAACAACAAAAATAGAATAAAGTTAATGAATAAAAGCTACATAGAGCAACATAAGAAGGTATCCTATTGTGCTGAACATAGTGGTCCACATTTGGAAGCCCAGCACTTAAGAAGTTAAGGCAAGAGGATCAGGAATTCAAGGTCATCCTTAGCTAGGTAGCTACAGTAACTAGATTGTTGGATATATAACAGATAGGTGTGTGATTATGAACTTTTGTGTATGTAAATTTTGTATGCAAGAAAGAAGCTTCAATAAAATAAAGCGATTGTTACCTCATATCAGCCACAAAATAACTAATAATATGGGTGACATCTAATACAAATAGTTTTTTGTTTGCTTTCACTAAATTTCTTATTTTAAAGTAGTTTTTGATAGAAAAGTTTCAACAGTCGAATTGCCTTGTGTTCCTCCTTCATCCAGCCTCTCCCACTGTAATCATCCTGTGTTATCAGAGGACACTCATGATCCCTAGAAAGCCATTGCTGGGACAGTCGCATGAAGTAAAGGCAATGCTATTCTGATTTCATGACCTTTTCTTTGTTCCACACTGCATTTAGTGACCAGGTCTCTTTAGCCTCATTGGTCAGGTGTTATGGAGAATGTCTATCACTTTAGGCTTATGAACCTAGGTGTTGGGTTTGATGGAGGGATAATGTACAGAGACAGTATTATTCTTCTCACATTTTGTCAAGATGCACACAACATGTGGGTGACCATGGGGATGTTAACCCTGATCACCTGCCTAGGATGTTTGCTAGGATTTCACTTCAAAATTGCATCCCCCTCCCCTTTCTCACACTTTAGAGCAGTATGTTCCACATCCTTGAGTGAAGAACTTGTGCATAAAGTATTTAAAATTCTTTTGTAGAAATATAGCCATTTAATAAGAGAATATGATTTGACCCTGAGAATGGAAATAGTCCTTGAAATAGGCTATAAATAACATGAAATGAAAGATTAATATATTTGAGCACATCATAATTTTTTGTAGCCCAGTCTTGTCTGAAACTTAATGTAATTCTTCTGCCTCAGACACTAGTGTGATGTTACTGCAAGCTAGTTCTAACAAACCCAGCATATGACTAAATTAATTTACATCCTTAACACCTTTGACCTTTACACAAAGTTAAAAGACAAGCAATAGACTAAGGGAACACATTCCAGCGTGTCCAGCCAACAGAGAATTTGCATATGGAATAAATAAAAGTTCCCACAAATATGAAAAGGGTGACATTCATGTTTCTACCTGAGAAATTTATGTTGAAATTACAAGGTAATATCTACCAGTAATCAGTTTGAAAGGGCGATTTCCACTAATATCAGGTCTGAAATTGCAGAACAAGACATTCATTTACATAGTGATTATAGGAATGCGAGTTTTATGAACTTTGGGAAAATATTCAGCAATAGAGTGGAATTAAGGATTTATATACTCCAAAGGAACATCCTCAAAAGATGTGCTTCTCCAATGTTTCTGCGCACAGGGATCCCATGAAGTGCTTGTTAGAATGCAGATGTTGATTCAGTGATCTGGAAGCACCTTTTCCTCCCCATCATCCAGCTGTTGCTACAGCTGCTAGTTCCCATGTTGCATTGGAGAAGCAGGGCTCCAGAGAAGAGAGTAAACTGTGCCAGTCTTACCCTGCTTGCTTTTGTAAGCAAAGTTTCTTTGGGGATATGTGTTCTGTTTACTGTTTACCTGTAGCTGCTTCCAGGCCACACTGGCAGAATTTGGTAGATGCAAAATAACTATGCAGTATCCATAGCTTCAAATATTTTCTATTTGGCCCTTTTCAGGAGAATTTCTAACTGCTGTCCTGAGTCTTGCTCTCATATAGTTGTAGACTTTTGTCAAAATAGTCATTGTGACTTTTTTGAATAATAGAAAAATAAGAAGAGCTAACAGTTGATAGAACCATAAAATAATTTATAATGTTAACACAATGAATGCCATCAATTAAAAATCAATAAATGGAGGATTGGGGCTATAGCTCCACGGTAGATACTTGCCTCTCACACAAACAGCCCTTGGTTTCATTGCTGACATCATAGGAAAATAAAACTGCAATAAAAACACATAACTAAATAAAGGTAATAGATAAAAACTAATGCATCAATACCAGAAAGCATCCTGGGTTTGGTGGGGAAACCTGTCATCCCAATATCCGAGTCGGTGAACAAGGACCACTGCAGGTCCTTAACTTTCATGTTGCAGAGAAAGAATAAACAACAGAAAACAGTTGAAGGGAGAAAACAATCTATTTTATCTTATGGATTCAGAGGGCTAGAGTCCATCAATATGGCAATGCATGGCAACAGTTAGGGGAAATACAGCAGCTGGAACAGGTAGCTGGCTGATCATATGATCATCCTTTGTTTTCCACACACAGGAAGGAGCAAGGGAGAGAATGGAGTGGGGAAAAAGGGAGGGAGGCTGTATAATGCAAGTCCACTCCCAGTGATACACTTTCTCCAGGAAGACTCCACCTCCTAAAGGTTCCTTAACCTTCCCAAAGAGTACCACCAACTGGGGACAAAATATTCAAATGCATGAGTCTGTGGGGGTATTTCTTAGCCAAACTACTACATTCCTTAGTTGTATAGTAGTAAATCTGAGGCTTGCTTGACTACATGGGACCTTGTCTCACAAAACAAAAATAAATCTCATTTTAAAGTTAAAAGACTATGCAAGGCAATAGTATAATCTGGCTGTAGGTGGTATATAGGTATGAGTGCCTATATCTATATCTGTTATATCTAATAACGTTTGCATGAAGATGAGAGGGCAGAGCCATAGAGGATGGAGTGGTGACCTACATCTTAATCCTAGCATACAGGAGGCAGAGACAGAGATCAGTCTGCATCTCTGTGAGTTCAAGGCCAAACAGAGCCAGGCAGTGATAGCATACACCTTTAATCTCAGCACTAGGAAAGTTGAAACAGAAAGTGATATGGCTGGGAGAGGAATAAATATAAGGCAGGAGGAGGCAGGAGTTCAGAGCTTTGCCGGTGAACTCCTTCCTTTCGGCTGAGGACTTGGAGACATTCAGTCTGAGGATTCTGTGGACACAGGCCTGAGGAGTTGGCTGGGTGAGAACTGGCTGTGGCTTGTTTCTCTGTCTCTCTGATCTTTCAGCTTTTCCCCAATATCTGGCTCCAGGTTTTTATTATAAGACAATTAGGATTCATGCAGCCATCTTGTTCAAAGTAGTGGTTGGGTCTGGTGGGGAGGTCACTGTGTTAGATGAACACAGGTGAGTTCATTGTTATGGTTATGATAGACTATCTTCAAAAGAGATGAGAAGATGCCAAAAATTAAAAATTGTTAATGCTAGGTACTGGGCACAGAGATTTGGTATTCTCTACACTTTACTGACATTTTAAACATTTGAAAAGAGTCCAAAGAATCGAGAAACCGGAAAAAGCATATTTAACATAAAAGATATTTTGAAGTGAAGAAAAGATGAAGATGGTCTATTAATACTGAGGGTTTTCTTTCAGTTGGTCAAGGAACAGAGATGCCCAGTGACCTCATGTTATCTCCCGATAGCAATTTTTGAGGATAGTAGAGATGTTTGATGATATTATTTTATAGAGCATGGAGTTTTTTGGCTCTGAAAGGTGTCTTATTTCATGTTGAGGGGTAGAGGGGATTTTACTTTTTCGGGGGCTAACAGCTCACTTATGTAAGCGAAGATCAGCCTATTGTTGGGACAGTCTTAGTGCCAAGGACACTATTTCTCAGCATGCCTTTTCCCTTTTGTGTGAAACTCTTCTGGTACTTCTTACAAATGAGCTGAGAGTTCCAGGATTTTCCCCGGACATCTGCTTATGTCTGAGAATCTCAGTGTTCTCTCTTTATCTCACCCACACTTTTTTGCTTTCCCATCTGACCTCCATGGACATGCCTGCAGGAGGGGTTGCCTTAGCCTCGGCCCTTTCCTTCTAGTCAGCTCCGTACAACTGGAACCAGACTTGGCCTTTCAAACCAATGGACCAGAAAATCTCATTCCATACATTCTTAGCAGTATTGGGGATACTTTATGGGAAAGGACATCCTATATTGAAGCCAGGAGACTAAGTTCAATATTCTTCCATGAAGCATATAGCAGAGATATTACAGGCTCATGTACATTTCAGTATACTATAGAAGTCTTTGCAACATGTTTATTATGATAGTGTATATACTCCAGGAAATATAACAGCTGTATTTAAAAGCCAAAGGACTGGACTGTTTTTCATACACCTTATTTGTATCAGGTACTGTAGATGATGACACAATTGCCACACTCACTTCTAGCAGTGGCATTTTTGGTGGCCCCTAATGTTTTCTTTTGTCCAAGAATTAATTACATTTATTTAATGTGTGTGTGTGTGTGTGTGTGTGTGTGTGTGTGTGTGTGCGCGCGCGTGCGCCAGGGTACATATATAGAGTCAGAGGCTAACTTATATAAGTTATTGTTCCCCTTCTGGTACAATGGTCTTAAGGATTAAATTCAGGTCCTTGAGGTTAGATGTAAGCACCTCTATCTACTGAGGCATCTTGATAGCCAACATATATTTTCTTATTGAGAATCTCATTTCTCATCATGGTACCCTCTATGCATACAACTGTGTTCCTGAGCAGTCTCCTGTCTTTGAGATGATAGGTTTTATCGCTATAATAGGGCTTTTTTTTTTCTTTTTTGTAATTGTCAATCATAATTATGACCAGAGAAAGGATTAGTTTTTTTTTTCTTTTTTTTTTTTGGTTTTGCTTTTTAAAGGGACACTTGCTGAGTGCTGAACGCCTCCATGATATTTTTTAACATGTAGGCATGGCCTAGTGACTGGTATGTATCAGACTCAGGTGGAAAGACTGTCATTAAGCGAAAGTGTGGAGAAGCCCACGGACTGCTGGGATATGGCAAACTGGGAACCACACAGTAGTCCACAGTGCACAGCTATCACCTGCCTCAGGTGATTATTACTGTGGAGAAATACTGATTCGGCTCGCCAGAACTGTTAAGTTTTTAAGACAAACAACAAACAGGGATATTTAAAGTGTGAAGTGTAAATTTTAAATGCTAGAAAGTAAAACTTTGAAAATGTTTTATGAATTCACTCGTTTGGGGGGGATGGGGGTGGGAGAAAGAAATTGACTGGTGGGGTGAGGATGTGAGAGAGAGCAAGAACACAAGGACAGTTCTAGGGCCATTTGTAGCCTGTGACTAAGCTTGCTAGCTTGAGTTACAGAAAGGAAGATGGATTTCAAGCAGAGTCTAGTCTGAAGCCGGCAAGACTGAGATTTGAGAGTGGACAACCCGAGCAACTGGCCTAGTAAAGGAAAATCCAGCACGAATGCAGTCATAGCCTTTAATCTCCAAGGACATGGTGATCTGCTCCCCATAAATTTGGAGGAGACAACACCTAGGCAAAAAAAAAATAAAGCAAAAAGACCTTTATATAGGATGGAGCTCCATGTGATCTCTCTGCTCACACAGTGGCTAGGCCGGAACACTGAGCAGATCTCCCTCAGCACTATATGCTCAGCTTGCCCACTCTTTCTGTAATTATGACTGTCCTGAAAATTGCTGTTTTTGCCAGACTCCTACTGCCTCCTGCTCAATGGCTAGTTTTTATTCTTCCTAGCCTGAACTCCAGGAAATAACACCACATGTGATTAATGTCAAGGTGGAGTTTGGGATTCTGTACTGGAAGTCCCCAATCCAAGCAACATGTTCCTGTCAGGGTGATGAGGAACCAAAGGAAAGCTGGTCTGTGAAGTGTCACATGAGAGAAATAGTGTGGCTCCATGGCTCTCTATAAAAGTAGTTTGTGAGGAAAGAAAGCAGTCCTCTGTCTAGGGATTGCTGGGGGGAACAGGTTCCTCTCACTGGAGAATATTCTAGCTTGGCTTTCTTCCTAACACCTATTCCTAAGAACTGGTTTTCAGCAAGGGGTCATATTTCCAAGTAGATCATTTCAAACATTTCAGAATTTGAAAGATCTGCATTCAAATTCAAATTGCTACAAAATAGCATTAGAAAATTCTGAAAATATGATCAAGTTAATGCTATGCAACTTTTAGGATATTGGAGGATAACCAATTAACTGTACACAATGGTTGGCATGATAAGGAATCTTTGGATTCCATGGTGATCAGTGGTATGGCTGCTGATGGGGGCTTGGACCCAGGCTTTCTTTATCCTAAGGCCTGCTGGAATTGTGGTTCAATAACAGTTTACTCCTCATCATCATTGGAGAAAGTAGGAGAGACTGCCACAATAATGATGCTCTGACCAGGGCAGGGTGTGCCTCCTTCCAGAACTGCCTGGGCTTCTCTGACCCTCTTAATAATAATAAACTACCTGGGACCTTAACACCAACACGCTATATATTTTAGTTCATTCTTGTGATGTAACAACTCTAAGGTGACAAATACTTTTGAAGAGAGAGGAAGAGAAAGTGATACAGTGGCCCCTAAAATAAGCACTTCATGAGTAGGCTAAGTAATAAAGGGGAACAGAAGGAGAGGCCCTTGAGCTTCTAAAATTAGTATAAGAAAGTGTAGGCAGGAGACACAGGAAGATGCTCCCCAGAGCATCTAGGGAGCTGATGGTTACTAGTCAGTCTGCAGGGTTGAAACCTCAGCCAGGCAGAGATGCTTGGGAAACAGAGAAGTTTGAGGTTCTGGGCTTTATTTTGCATTTTGTACAGCCAGAGGAATTATCTTTTTCACTCTACTGAGGATACAGAGGACTTGGCCATGCAGATTTAATCTGTTCTTGGTTCTTTTGGAGGTAGGTTCCTAAACCCCTCATTCAATCCTTTGGGTGCTCCATATCCCTTTCCTCCTCTGTACATCCTTTACAGCCCTCTTCCTTTCCTGGAGCAATCCTAGAGCTTCTGGCTGGCTTCTCAGACTTTGATGATCCCTGATGTTTAAACTCTGTTCTGAATTACAGAGGGTCCTCAAGTTTCTTCATGCTGGATGACTCTGGGGAGAGCTGCTGACAGATAGAAGAAGTTTTTGTTGTTGTTGGGCCACCTGTGGTCAAGGCCTTCTTAGGGAGAGTGTTTGTATCTCTCTAGCCCTCTCTCTGCCCATCTAGCCTTGTCCTTACATCTCCCGTGGTCCAGGACTTCCCTGCACTCCTCTGAGCATATGTCTTTCCTTCATTTTCTGGGGTTGTTATGAGGAGTGTGGGGTGTTTGTGTGCACAGGATTTGGAGTGGAGTCTCTCATGCTATCAAACTTGAGCTTTTAGAATCTTGGAAAGGCTCCACCTGGGACAGAGTTCCAAAGAAAACAAACTGCAGATCCTAGCTCATATGAGAAAATGTTCATGTTTACAGAGTCAGCTTTAAGGACTTTGGCAGAGACTTAGGCAGGTTTGGCCCTGGTCTGTAAAGGATCTGACCTGGACCCTTCCTGAGCCCATTGATGTTGCCCAGTCTCCAGAGGAGGAATCTCCCTCAGGAACTGCAATGATATAGCCTCCATGAGGCCTTTAGCCTTAGAATCTCCACAGAATCTGTTCCAAAGGTTTTTGCCCTGACAACGGCAAGAGAGATTGAAAGAAGCCAACTCTCTTTCTCATCCTCACCTCTATCACATAACTTTCCTCTTGGACATTTCTTTTGTGGGATACAAAACCAGATAGGAGATCTTGGATCCTGTGAAATCATCTCCCATGTCATAAAACTCTCCCTGTCTGACTCAGAAATGACACCCAGAATATTTACAATGGGAATATTTGGGGGGAGGGTGTTAAACCAATAAAGGGAATGCCTGATGGGCAAACAGGTTAGGAAAATGGTTGGGCAGAATTCATGGTGATGGCAAATGTTTCTTTCCTGACTCCAAATTGATGAATTTGATAATGCCACTGTGTGATACTTGGAAAATGATTAGATTTTTAAACATAAAATGAATCAGGCAAAGCAGTGTGGATACAGGTGTTGGGAGGATTTGATTTCTGTTTCTAGCATTGTGCATTTAAGAAGACTTCCCCAAGGTTTTTGCATTTGGGGTTTAATACTGACCATTAACCCCGATGTCTGCCTCTCCTGCCAGGGGTCTTTTCAAACATAGACAATCATGGGATATTAAGCTTGAAGGACAATAGAGATCATCTAGTCCCATCAACTCACTATATATATGAGGAACCTGAGGTCCAGAGTGGGGATGTGTCTTATCCAAGGTCACATGGTGAGTTGCCTCCTTTGACATCTTTATGTGAAGTAGAGATCCATCCCCTTCCAGTTTTGATTCTTAGGGCCCAAAGACCCACAAATCCCCATGTGTTTCAAAAGCTTAGGCTGTATTTATGTATTCAGATTGGGATTAGTACTCAAGTCTCTTGAGTGAGAAGAACCACTTTCAGAGGACGATGCTTCTTTAGGCTAAAGGTGAGGGATGTAGGAAGGCAAGAGAGGGACCGTGACCTCGAGTGAAACAGTGGTATCATAAACCTTCTCAGAAGGCTGCTCATTCCTCTTAACATATCATGAACAAGAGAGACAGAGGCACCAAAACAAAAAAAGTAACCCATCCCTGCTTTGAGCATACTATGTCCTATGCAGGGAGTGTGGACAAAGTCTCAGTATAATTAAATCCTGTTTTAGTCTCTCGCCATCATGTGTGCCCAATACTCAGGGGACCATGTGCCTCTCCATTCCTGTATGTGGCTTTCATAGAAAGGCAGGGTTTCTTTGTTCACCAACTCCATTCTACCCTCCACATATAAATACGCATTTTTACAATCTGGGATTTATTAAGTAACCCTTTTCTAGAGTTTGATTAGAAACGCCCATGTCTCTGGACATTGTATTTTGTCCCTGTCCCAGAAAAGAACCAAGCTGTCACGGAAGCTCATGCCCTTGTGGCCAACTGTGTTACATTCTCCTTCATAATGTCCCTAGCCTCTAAGACATGGGAATTATGGGAAGGTTGAGTTCTCAGCTCTTGCTTTCTAAACCTTTCACAGCCCTGGAAAATATGAGAAATCAACGAGAGAGAGAGAGAGAGAGAGATTGAGAGTATAGTATTGCCTACATCCTTGTGTAGTTGAGAGTGGTAAGAAATTCATTTCTTAGAACTAGACCCGTAAGCATGTCCAATTCTGGTAAAGCAGGTCCTTTCCCTCCTCCTGCGGAAATACTTTCCTGCCTTCCCAGTAGCTCATTGTCAGAAACATGGTTATAGACCAAGATTCCCTTAGATGAGTCTGGCCTGTCTCTTCCATGACAGTCCTAGGCCAACCTCCCAATGTAATGTAGATATATGCTCTCTTCCCTTTCTGGGTTCAGTGAGGTCCCCAGCAAAATGGAGTGTTTCCAGTTTCTCTGAGCACGCTTGCTTGTTTTCAGTTAGCCCAGCCCCTGTCCTGCCCTTCCGCTGGCAATTCCTTTTGGCTGTTCCCAGTATGTATCTGTAGCTATAGCTTTAGATTCCCCACTTTCAAGATCCCTCTCTGTTTCCCCTCTTAGTTTTGATCTTCTTTGGGGGCTTTGGTTTTTACTTTATTTTGCTTTTTCTGTTTTTCTGTTTTTTTTTTCTTTTTGTTTTTTATAGGTTTCAGAGAAATTATGTTGAATCCAATAAGCCTTTCCGGACATTCCAAGCCTCTTAACCATGGCATCTATGTTGAGGATGTCAATGTTTATTTCAGCAAAGGACGTCATGGCTTTTAAAAACTCCTTTTAAACCTCCTTGTTCTGATGTCACCTTGGTAGAATGGGCCCTCTGAGAGGTTGGAAGCTCTAGGCATTGTTCTTTTTGGATCCAGGGATGCTAAATAAAAACTGCATGGGCCACCAGTGCTCCAGCACTCTTTATCACCACTGAGATGGGTGTGTATCCCATGGACCACTGGCAGGTCGCCCCCTCCCTCCAGCCATCACAGTGTTCCTTTTTCTCCGGGCCTCTGAGGCAGCTCCTGCCAACATCTTTAGAGCCAATAAGGAGAATACAAACCCAAGCACCAGGAGCTACCTTTTAAACACACTAGCCATTCTCTTGAGCATCATGAGAAAGCCTGATGAAGTCCAGCCGCATTCCAGTCTCACTTTCCTGCTTGGAAGTGTGGGGTCTCCATGCTGTCTCAGTGATCTCATCGCCCTGCGCAACCTCCAGCGGGGAAGAGTCACAGAGGGCTCTTTAAGCAGAGGTGGAGACGGCGTGGTAAGAGGAAGGGGAGCCAGGCCCAAGTATTGGCGACAGATTAGGTCTCAGAGGGAAGAATGGAAGACAGTCATTTTGTTGGTTTATTTTTATTTTTGTGTGTATGTGTGTGTGGAGAAAAAAAAATCATGCAATTTTTTTGTGTGTTTGGACACACTTGGCCCCTCCTTCTTCTTCTTTCCGGAATGGCTCACACTGAGTGCAATGTTAGAAAGTTCTTTGGGAAGAGTTTTGATGGTTCTACCTGGGTCCTAGAGCTGCAGTTCCACAAGCATTGGCTACAGGAGGTCTTGCCTGGGAATTGGCCATCCTACTAGGACCACAAGGGACCAAGGGAATCAGGGACCAAGACCCTTCCTCCTAGCCCATGATCTCGGGATTGGCTCTCTCCCCATACTTCCACATATTCTTGACTCTGAGAACTTTTGGAGCCCAGTGGAATCATCATGTCAAGGTCAAGATGAACTGAAGGGGAAGAGAAGTAAATCCTGGCCTCCTCCAGCCCCTCTCATGGTACCGATGGGCTGTCATCCTGGTCTCTGGTCGATATGTCTGCTCACTTTGCTTGCTTTCACTCATGTCTTACTCCATAGCCATCCTCTCCCAAAGAGGGATTGTTCCCCCATTTTCAACTTGACCCTTTGGGGAGAGGGAAGGGTTTGAAAGTCCTTTAATAGAAAAGACAATTTTGCAGAGCCTGAATGCTTTGCCAGGTTGGCTGAGTGAATTTTGGCTTGGCCTAGCTCTCCCAGTTCCATGGGTGTCCCTGTTATAGGAAAGAATATGGAGTACCCCAAGTTCAGTTCTTGAGACAACATGGTGTTTAGTAAAACCCAGTATGTTCTGATGTAGTGTTGCATAGCAGTTAGAAGACAGAGCATTATGCATTTGGAAAATTTAGCAAATTTACCTGAGTGCTTAAGATCTTACTTAAGGGTTACATTCTTCAGGGCCTGCAGATGATGGTTCATCATGTCAGGTTCCCAGACTGATACTATAGATACCTCCATGGGGTATATAAGCACAAAGCTTTCCAAGTTCTTTCCTGGGACCTGGAGTGGCCGCCACAGTGTCACTTCAGGTTCAGGATCTCTCAAGGGTCCTGAGAAATATAGTTGTCCCCTCCCTTACAGCACTGCTCACCCTACTCCCCATGCCATGGGAACTCTTCCCCATCATGCTCACATGATCCCTTGGGTTCAGATCTCCTCCCGAGTGTGGCTTTAAGGAGTAAGTTTGAGGATGATGTTTTTAACTGTTGTAAATCATGATCTCATTTCCAGCCTCCCAGGCTCCATCCATCACAGCATCTTTTATTCTTGTCATTTCTTCACTTTGTGCTATGACAATGGGGCATTGTGTTTCCACAGAGACTTATAGGAGTGTTCAGTGTATAGTTTCTTAATAAACACTTTATTTTCTAATGAAATGACTGCATCAGACCTCTTATTTGGAAGTTTTACAAAGAATATTAAAAATGTAGCCATTCCAGGGCTGCCCATAATTTGTTTCCCACTTTGATATTACTTTTCTATGGAAGTTTCTAGCACAGTTCTGCTAGCAAGAGGGTTTTACACTACGTCCCATTGGTTGGGTTCATGGAGACTCCTCCAGGTACCTCAGATTCCTACAGTGAAGTGCTTCTTCATCTTCTTAGCTACTCAGAGAAGTTTCGTGGCTTATCCAGGATCACGCAGCAGGACAGGCAAAAGCAAGATTCAACCTCATTCGCTTCAGTCACTATTAGGCCTACTGATACCTTTGGTACCTGGGGAGTTTTCTGCTGTTTGAGAAACTAAGGCTTGTAGAGGGATTTTCTTTGGAGCTGATGTGAAACTGGATCTGGGAGTGGGGATGGGAGAGCCTGTCTATTTGATATGGAAGCAAGCCTGTGGGGTTCTCCCCAGAACAAAGTAGTTTTCTGTCTTTTCTGTGAACTTACTCAGAAAAAGATTGATCTCTGAGATTACAGGCCAGTCTCTCATCACTGAGAGACACTTTACACACATATATATTCAGACATATAAAATGCACACCCAAACTCACCTTGGTTCAGCTGTCTTGGCAGGGCTCACATGGGCTTCCAGAAGGTGGAAGAAAAATACTACCTGGATCCTACCGTAAGTCAAAAGCTGAGGTGAGCAGGCATTTCTCCTTGACCAAGCTTGTGTCCTGGTCCACACCACAAGTATAAAGGCCAAAATGCTTTCTGTAGTTTATATTTGCTTCCTTTTAGGAGGAAAGAAAGATATATATAAGAGAATCAGAGAACAAGGGCTGGAGAAAGGATACTAGGTAGATGTGGACCCTTTTCTGGGCCTCACTGGAGCTTGGGAGCTCCATCACATAGGAAGCAAAAGAGAAACAAGCCAAGGTAGGTGGGATGTGTGACAGGGCTGCTAAGATAAGATCGGTGTCTTTCTGTAGGATCTCACTACTTTATTTTCTACACTTGACTCCTTCCTGCCCTCAGTGCAAGTCTGTGTGTGTAAGAGTGGCCTAGTGTACAATCGAGCCTACACTAACTCCTCACTTTTGTATATTCTCAGCAGTTTTAGGGTTGGAGCAAGGATGTCTAATATTTGGGACTATCCCAGGACCAAGAAAAAGTATGTGAATTCAAGGAAGAGCTTTGGTTTTTCCATGAGAGATGTTTAAGCTCTGTGTTATCCCATGCACAGAATCTGCCAGTGCACAGCATGGATAGTGGATGGAAGATGTTTAAGCTCTGTGTTATCCCATGCACAGAATGTGCCAGTGCACAGCATGGATAGTGGATGGGAATACCATCTGAGAAAATGAGAGGGGAGAGGGCTTCATTAGTGTTACCCAGGAGGAGTGAGAAATCAGGAGGCAAGAGGAAAGACTAGAACTGTGGCTTTGTTTAGTGGTTCAGCAGCAAGAAAACAGTGTGGTCGCTTCTATTTGCCTGTGAAGTGTGAGGCAAGGCTCTGTATCATGAGTGAGAAGACCCAGAAGGGCTGAGCTGGTATACAATGGCATTGGCAGAGACTGTGTGAAGCCAGGGAAGTGCAAGAAGGTGGCTGGGCAGAAGAACCTGGCTGGGTTTGGAAAGGATATCTAATCTCAAGGCCTGTTATTTTCTTGGTTTCTTGCTAGGTATTAAAGTGCTATGAAATTCTCTCCCTTATACCTTGGGGTCAGGTAGATCTGGCATAAGTTTTCCCAGCTTTTTGGGTTCAGATTTCACTGGCAGATATTCAGAGCGGCTTTGTTGGACTTAAGCATACATTCTGGTCCTATAGTATTTTACTGTAGAACTTCATGCCTGGATAACCCATGAGGTCAGCATGCCTGTCAGGGGCTTTCTGGTCTATTCTAGAGGGACATTTGAGAGGTGACAAGTTTGTATTAGAGACTGTGGAACTCAACTATATCTGTGCTCTGCTGGGTACCTTTAAGTGACAGCCTATAGAGGTTGTACATTTTAGGTTGTATGGCCATGTCATGGAACTGAAGCCCGAATGTCCCAAATTAGGCTCACAATGGAGCATTCACAATTATCACTTTGTTTATTATAAAAAGCATGTATTCAAGCAGATCTTTCTATTCATGAGGAACTGAGGCTCAGAAAAATTCAGTAGCCACTCAGAGTTTCCATAGCTTATGACCATAGGGTTTGCCTGAGCTTAGAGTTCTCTTTTGTCCCCCAAAGAAGCCTCTTTTCTGCTCCTGGAGGCTTCACCATGATAGCTTCCTACCCTCAGTCTCAAGATACAGTCCTTCAGGCACTGTCCCTAGCTCCTTCTGGAACTCCATTCAGAGATCCCTGGACATGTGATTCTCATCCAAGCAGAGAACAGACATCAGGTAGCTGCAATGTGAAAGCTAAGAAGCCAGCCTTTGGACTTCCCAGTCTTTCCTCCCTTGTACAGGATTTCCTTCCTGCTGCCAAGTTCTCTAGACCTCCATCCTCAATGGATGCGATGTGATGGCTGCAGCAGAATACAAGGCTGTGTCCCCTCCTCTAATTCTAATTTGGCTCAGTTCCTTCAGGCCAAAGCTGAAATGGAGTAAAGATCAAGAGTCTCAGAGACAATCTGAAGGCAGCCAGTGAGGGTTTGGTACCCAGAGCAAGGCAAAGGTGGACCGTTCAATGCAGGATGTGTTCATTGTCCCATAGCTTTGCCACCTGAGCTAGTTTTCCTTCTTCAGTGTTTTCTGACTCCTGCACTGAAGCCAGATTTGCACACACATTGTTGAATGCGATGCTGATGTCAAATGTGAAATGAAGGTGGCAGAAAAAGAAAAAGAAATGGGATAGTGAAGAGTAGGCCTAGCTCCCTTGAAGCTTTCCTGGGGGACCAGCAGAAAATTCATCAACTTTCCCGGTGAGGGAGAGAGGCAGACTAGAGAGTGCTGGACCTTTGACTTGCATCTGCAGTGTCTAGTGCTGGCCTTGGGCTCCACAGCTCTCCTCTGCCTGCTCTCCCCACCCACCTCTGCTCTTTGATGCTGGCTGATGTGGGTGAAGCTACTTGCAGCCTCCGGTTTCCTTGGAAAGCTCTGGTTCTGCATTTTGTCTCTAGAAATCCTGCAGTTACCACCCCCTCTACTTCCCACTTTCCAAGAGAACCTCAGCCTAGCTCTGACAGTGTGTTTTCAGAGCTAAATCAGATTCCTCCTTCAACCCTACTTGAACTCACAAGTGACCTGACAGAGATGTGTTAAAAGCAGGTATGGTTCCGAAATGACATCAGGATTCAGAAGCCTGCTTGGGTAGGATTTGAATCCTGTTTCTTTGCACACAATAAGTGAAAGCTCTGCAGAGTGGCCTGGCCTCCTTTTCTTCTTAAAGACAATGTCACCAAGAATGATATTTCTGCATGGCTGGTATCAGGCCTGTTACCTCTCTGCCTTGTGATCCCTTTCCAGCTGGAGAACGGCTCCTCCTAACATAAAATATCTTTGAGTGTGCTTGCCAGAGATCAGTCTTCCTTGCTGACTCTCTTCTCCTTCTAGGAGAATATGAATTTTTGAATCCTTGCTCAATTTTTTTGAATGCTCCAGGCTGTAGGAAACAGAGGGTGGAAATAAGGAGGGACATCATAGAGTTAAGCCATTGATGGGACAGGATTGGCCCCTTTGACAAACAGAAGTGAGATGTGCAGGGTGAATTCTCTGCAACATAGACTCTGCCAGGTCATAAAGGATGCTGATAGCACCTCTGTGGAAAGCCTCTGACCCAGGCCCAGGGTAAATTTGGGCTTTTTGGAGTAAGGCAAAAGGCAGGTTATGAACTCCTGGAAAGCAGCAACACTTCAGAAAAGGCCATACTGACAGCTCTGGGTGCCACTTCCAGTCCTCTATACTAGGAGACACATGAATTTACTACGCATGATCAGAAACACTCCTGGGCTTTGCACAACCACTGTGTTAACTCATGACTCTACCTAAATCAGAATCCCTCAAAGCCTTTACAGCATAAACAAGCTCAACTTTGGTGATGTTAAGTGTTTAAAGATGAGTATATGGCATAGCCAAAAACAGTGGACCCTGGATATTCTGAGATCCCAAACCATGGAGCTCTTACTTCAGCCCTTCATGAAAAGAAAAGTCTTATGACACATGTGGGTTCAGAGGAGGGGTGGTCAAGATTCCCCACTCAGCCATGGAAAGAGTCTGAGGAGCAAGGAATGAGGCTACCAACAGGTATGCATTCCAGAACATTGGCCACCAGGACTGGCTTCAAGAGTGTATACAGCTCAGAACATACCACCAAGCCAGACCTTGGTAAGTAACACCAGAGAAGGCCTTGGTGGGGACCTACAGTGCCAGTGTGCCTTTATAGCTCTTTTCCCTCTGTTTCTGCCACTTTATGCTGTTGCCATAGCAGCAAAATGAAGCTTGGTTCTGCCTCTGGGAACTGCATTGGAGCAAGTGGGCTATTTCCGTTAAAGAGACACTTTCTTCCTGCTCCTGATTGCACAGTTCATTCTCCAGTGAGAAAGATGAGGACCTAGGCTGGTAATAGGAAAAGTGACTTCAATGCTGTCAGATATGACTTGGCAAGTTCTGAAGAGCTACCAACCTTTCTTAGTCTGAGCACATGTTAGTTTTACTCTGTCTGTGCCCATGTGATGTGTATGGTGTGCAATAGCAACTGATGAAAATTCATGAATCCTGGTCCTCCTCCCAAATAGACTTCTCAGAGAAAGAAAAGGTAGATGGCTGCAGAGAGGGGCCATATGTATCCATATGGATGAATTAGTCTCACACACTTATTACTCTTGAGTTTGATGATAATAGGGTTTAGCCTCTATAAGAGGAGGTTTCTGAGCCTGCAGCAGCTCTCTTACATGCAGTCTTTCTTGGATGATCAGTCTTCAAGATCCACCCTCCTGCTGCTGTCAAGATCAAGGAATGACCAGAAGTCAATTCTCCACAGACCAACTGAAGGGACTCCTCCAGGGTTCTTTCCCAAATAATCCTAGGAAGCTGGACAGTCCCATAGCATAGGCTGGAAGCTAACTGAATCCAGCCTGTGTATTGTGTGCACATCAGTATTGTCACCTTTCTGCTGTTACAGGAGAAGAAGTAAATCTGCTACAGCTCTTGGGAGTGTTCATCTCTGAAAGGTCAGTCTGGCTGAGGAGGCACAGACAGGACCTGTAGGCTTTCTGGACATTGCCACCAGAGGGCCATAGCTTTGTTCAAGTCCTTTACATGACAAGAAGATGATAGAGTTGACCAGGGAGGCCTGGGGTCTAGTCTTTTCTAGTCAGTGAACACCATAGGCAGCACCATCAGTATAGATAGTAGTTTGAAATGCCATGGCTAGGAGATTTTATATTCTGAATCTGTGTCTAAATGATCCACAGAATGACTCAATCTTTATGGCAGTCAATTTGGCATTTCTTGTGGCCCACACAGGCACTTTCTGCCCTGATGTCAAATGGCTAACTTGGTTATAAAGAGGATCAAAACGACTACCTTAATCATTTTATCAGGTCAACGACTGTCAAACTTATTCCACACAAATGGGTCAGTTTTCTGGGTAAGGCTTTAGCAACTACAATATGGCTCTTCCTTAATATGGAATTCCCAACTTTCCAGAAGATCATGTGCCCCTCATCACTGACTCTAGCAATGCTCCCCATCTATCTATCTATCTATCTATCTATCTATCTATCTATCTATCTATCTATCATCTATCTATCTATCTATCTATCTATCAGATACTAAAGATTTATCAGATAACTTTAGAGATTGTTACACAGCTTATCCAGCTCTTAGAGGTTCATGGTGTACATTAAGATATTAAAGTCTCTGGGAATCCCTGCTATAAATAAAACATTTTTATTCTGCAAGTTTTCCAACATAATTGAACACAGAACATTCTTCACTTAACATCTATTAATACATTCCACACGCATACTTTAGGGAACACTGGTTACTGTGTGGTCAGAAGCTTTTAAAAGAAATCTAAGTGGGATGCTTCATTCGCAAGCCATTGATGCCAAAGATATCAGCGAAGGACCACATCTCACATCTCAACCCCCAGGAGGTACAGTCCTCCTTATGGTAAGTCCCTTCACGTAGGAGCTTGAGACTTATACTCGAACATGGGCCACTCTCAAAGACTGATGTCACCTAGTGGTAGCAGCACACAGAAAGGACGACGGGAATCCCATTCTCAGGAGTGCTACTAAGCAAATGACTTGGGGTAAGTAAGTTAATTTTCCTTGTTCTGTAATTTGTTTCAGTCATTGACAAAAGGCTTATGACACTCATGTAGAATAGCCTGTTCAACAGGTGCACTGTTACCATGTCCGAATGCGCCACTGCTGACTCCTGTCAGAGACATCTTTTGGTTCTTGGGTGCTCTCTGGTGAACATATTGACCTATGAGGTGGGAAGGGATAGAGAGAAGCTGTATTTGTGGGTAGGGATCAGTCTGCTTCCTCGGGGTGGGGAAGAAGGCTAGTGTTTGGATTTTAAAAGACCCTTCCTGTCACCTTTGGACAGGGTCAAGTGGGACTTCTCAGCAAGATTTTCCAACTTTGATTTCAAGAAGGCAGCACTGCCTAACAAATAGTCTGAAATGTCAAAGAATAAATGTTAAGGCTTGAGAGGTCGTTCTCCAGGGAGTTCTCTGGGCTGGAGAGGGGGGAAACAGGAGGAAGGAGAGAAGGCCACAGCAGAATCCTCCATATAAAGATTCCAACTTGGTTTTGTGATATTTAAGAGAAAAGGAAGCTGAATTATTTATAACATGGAAGATGGAAACAGGCTATAGACGAACAACTGGGCTGGGAATGAGAGCTCACATGCTAGTATTTGCCTGGTGAAAATTCTTTTGTCCTTGACATCCTACTGGTCATTTCTTGAGCTGCCTACTGGAATTATTATTACCCTATAGAACACCCACAACATCTAATATAGGGGTTGAAGAAGGCAGTTTCTAGAAACAAGTATTACAAAAAAGAATGGGTGCATTTCCTTCCAAGAGTTAAAGCAGGAACCATTTTGAACTTGGTCTAGGCACCAGGTGTTGGTGTAGATCAAGGAAGATCTGAAAGATTATGAAGACAATTATGCTATGCTCCTTCTGGGGATATTTAGGATGCCATGTGTTCAAAATATCTTTGTACACTGTGGCAGGGACAGGGGCATAGAATAAATTCTATATTGCATGAAATGAAAATGATGTGAAAAAATTTAAATGAGGAATTAAAGGTGATAGAAGGGTTGGTAGAAAAATTGGAAGGAATGGGGTCCCTGGTTTGTTTTGGTTAGTGATGTTTCTTGCAGATAATTGTGCCCGGATTCTGTAGCATGGGTAACTTAATCCATCAAATATTTCAGCTGAAGTGAAAATGGCATGCTTCAGAAGCTCACCCTTCACTTTTCACCAGTGTAATTCCTTGTCACTTCCCCAATAGTTTTCTGTGTGACCTTGACATTCAAAGATAGAAATGGAACCAAATTTTGGACACTTTGGAGTGGGTGAAGTAGAACTACTCCAAGTGCAAATCTGATCATCAGGGGCCCCCAAACAAGCAATGCAGTGTTTAGAATGCTTGGATTTTGATGGAAATAACAACACACCTACATTTTCCCCATAGACTTGTTCTTATCCACCTTAATAAACCTAGAGAACATTTTTCAGCTAAAATGTCACAATGACACTTCTGTTAGCCACTCTGAAATGCACTTATTTTTACATTCAGTAACTTACTGTAGTCTCCAGAAAGGTCTTCTGAATAATTTTCCTCCACTCTGTACTTTCTGTGACATAGAAATTCAACCCAGCATTCATTGACATGGTGCCTTTTATACTCTTAGAAATTATTGAAATCCAAATATAACTTTTGTTTATATGTGATAAATCTACTTTTATTCACTGTCTCTAAAATTAGAACTGAGGAAAATGTGCATAGCCAAGAATGTACCCAAAGTTCTCAGAGTGATGATGTTATGACCAGACACATGGGAATGTACAAAAGGGATTTCACGTGTTGCTAAGAAAACTGAGCATTGGCTATCAGCTTGTGAAATCCCATTAGTAAGAAAAAGGACAATGGATAAATAGAGATGAAGAGAAAAACTATTGTGTATTGTAGTTTTCATTACAACTCATATTTGGATTATTTGAGTTACATGAAAATCAGTGGTGTTCTAGCCAGCCCCAAAACAAGAAAGTGTAAGTTTAAGAATGTTAGCATTTCCATGATTTCTCTAACCTGGCTGGATTCAGTAGTTAGGGTGAACTACAACACATATTGGCTATGTATTGCACCCAACATACCTTTCTGCAAATACCTGTCTCATCACAGTTTGTGGTGAGTAACAGTGCTCATACCTCCTCTGATATATCATGTATATTCTTCAGGTGAGAATTACTTTGAGATGGTTCATAGCCTCACTGGGGAAATATTTCTGAGAATGACTTTGGGGCTCAGTGATACAGTACTTATCTGGCATGTGCAAGGTACCAGCTTCTGTCCTGAGAATAGAGTTTAAAAATAGTATTTTGGGTGTCCCAGCTGGATACTGGTTCATTAATTCATCCTTAACCATTTGGGGCATCTTCTCTGAGCTGTACACTCTGTTAGTTCATAGTCTACTATAGTGATTTTCAAATGATGGCTGATTTTCTCCTCCAGGGAAATGTGTACAGAGACATTTTTGGTTGTTCTAACTAAATATGGGTGGTATGGTCCACCCTCTAATACACAATGAATTAGCCAACCCAAAGAATTAACAGTGACAAGATTGGAAAGCTTCAGTTTAACAAAAATGTAGACCAGTATTCCTTAGTCTTGAGCAGGAGAGACTTTTGTATTTCTTGGGACCCTTTCTAGCTATCAGAGCCTAAGAGCCACAGGAAGTGACCACCTGGAGCCTGTAAATCTGCACCTCTCATTGATAGCATAGCACTTCAGCTGCCTTTTCCTTTCTTACCAAAGCTCTTTTCGATGTATCTCTGGGATCGCCTCAGCCTTTTTGCTGAGGCATTCTCTTATGAGATGCTATACTTCGGGGCTGGAGAGATGGTTCAGCGGTTAAGAGATGCTATACTTCAGATCGGCATGCTAGGGTTAGCTGAGGGACCATTGTCTGTGGGTAGTGGAATGTGAGGGTGATGTGATTAGGAAAAGTACAGATACAGACTGAGTGCATATGAGGCCTGTTTTGATGTAGGCTGGAGATGGGGTCTTTGAGAAGCAGAAAGGGCTAGGGGTCAAATTTTTAGCATTATATGTCTCATAGCACTAAAAACCCAGAGTCTTTTGGGTATGACTTTAAATTACACTGAAGATGTTTAACGGGGGGTATATCTTGTTTAACAGTATGTTAGCCTGATTTGTACCTACCTAATGTTTGGACATCTGAAATATTTGCTTCTATTTAATAAGGGGTGGATCTTATGTGACTAAATGGACAATTTTTGAATCAGTATTATATGAGATGTAAGCATTGAGGAAGAACAGCTAGCTCTCAAATGGCATTTAAAATTGTTAAAATTATTTTTAATTATGTGTATTTATTTATGTATGTATGCCTGTTTGGGCACACCATGCTACTAGGTATGTATGATATGTACGTGGAGGTTAGAAGACAACTTGGATGAGTCCTGAAGATAAAGCTCTTATTATCAGACTCGGAGGCAAGTGCATCTACTCTCCAAGTCACCTCACTGGCCTCTAAATGATATTCTTAAAAATACTTAATCATGACATCTATTTGCAGCTGAATAGTTATAAATTGCAGTTCACAGACTCCCACAATCAAATGATCAGTTAAGATTTAAATGTTTCATAATTTAAAGAGCTGCTGGTCTCCTCAAATCTTGGGAAACCTGACCCCATTGCCCTGCATATAAACACCATGATCCTTTGGCAACCCCAGACTGTCTGAGGCAGACCTGCTGCCATCTCCATGCCCTGGTTATGCTCATACAGAGTCATGCCCTTGTCAGGTTGCCATGGAGACTGATCTCAGGGTCTTCACAATTGATTGGTATTTGGGGGAACTCTGTGATTTTGAGTATGCTGTGACCAGCATCGTAAAGGTTGGGGATACAGAGGATTGGGGGCGTCCATGCCTCCATTTGTGCAATATTGTGATAGAATCTGTCTCAGAGTGGAAAAGACAGTGGAGAAATTGAATGGGAAAGATTTTTTTCTATTCTTAATAACAGTGTGCTTTTTTTCTGATTACAAAAGTAATTTATATTCACAGTGGAAAATTCAGTGAAATACAGAAAAGCATACAAACACATAAATTATCCACCATCTCATCACCCAGAGACAACACCGCTAACATTTTAGCTCTCTGCCTTCTAATCTTTTTTATGTACTTATTTAATTATTTAACAGAATAAAAATCATTTTATGTGAGCATGCACACATATAGTTTCTGATTTTTTTCTTTTAGGAGATTGCTTGTATGTGCTGTGCTATTTATCTTTTGCGATATTAAAAATTTCTATATAGGTAACATATTTACCTATGGTTCAAAAACAATACACCTTACAAAGACTTGTGCATGAATGTTCATAGCATCTTTTTTTTTAATCAGAAAGGGAAAAATACGTACGAGCTAATAAGTTAATCAAAATATGGCATATCCTTATTGTGGGATACCACTAACAACAAAAGACAATGAAGTACTAATGCATGCTGCAGCATAAATGAACCTCAAGAAAGACCAGGTAAAAACAAAAATCTGTATCAAATGTCATGCGTATTCAAAGCTGTAGAGATGAACATTAGTTTAGTAGTTACCAAGATCTGGGGTGAGGACAGATGTGAAGTGTAAATTGACCAAAAAAATCTCACCAGGTTGATAAAATATTCTACAACAGGTTTATACTGATAATTATTCCATTTAGAAGATTTACTAAAAGTCATTGAATTGTTTATTAAAATAGGTCAATTTTATGGTACATACAGAATACCTCAATAAAGTTTATATGATATTGGTAAAATAAAGTTTATGTGTATGAACTTAATAAAGTTTATGTATATGATACATAAGTATAAAGCTTATATAAATTATATATAAACTTTATTAAGATACTACATTGGCCTCCATCTTTTTTGCAGTATTTTTGTGGATAAATTATGAGCACTTATCATTCCTCCACTTGTTCCTCACCTGAAGGTACTTGTCCCATCACCACCAGTGTCTACCAATGTTCTTGTGTGTCCCTGTGAAGTAAATACAAGCAACTTAAATCTGGGCAAATATGAATGCATGTTCTTAATTTTCCTTGCATTTAGCACAAAGAAAGTTCAATCACACGCACTACTGTGTACTTTTTAGCACATCATTTCCCTTATTTTGGAAGCTCTTGTACTTTCTATTATTTTTTCTAAGGAAGTTCTTATTTGTAGCCCAGGCTGCTCTTGAACTCATGACTCTATCTCTTTCTCAGAGTCCCAAGTCCCAGGATTATAAACTTGTGCCCTGACACTGTTCTTACTTCCTTGTGTTTGTGCTATGTATTTAATCCGTCATCTTAAAATATAAGAAATTTATTTCTCTGTAGTCTTTTGCCCTTATAAACAAGTATAGTAGTTTGTTCCTCAATAAATATGGTTATGCCTAAATATACCAGTCAAAGCACACAATGGTACCCAAAAATTCTTTGGCCCATCTATGTTACTACACCTGTTTGTGTAGTAATAAATGCTCTAAGAGCGATATATGAGAATGAGATTCTCCACAATCTCAATACATAGGATTTCCTTCTTGCTTGTTTTCTTTCCCATTTCTTTCTTATCTCTTTCTTGTCTCTTTATGTGTAGACCAAGCTGACCTCAAATTTCTGATCTTTGCCTCAGCCTCTTCAGTTCCTGGATTACAAATCCATACCACGGTGCTGGATAATGCCCATCTGTGTGAACTGTATTTATTACATTATTATTTTATGTTTGGAAAGTTAAGTTGTTTTGTTTAAATGTTCAGTTCTCTGAGTAACAGGTACTTGGATTCTTTTGGAAGCTAAGCAGAATGAGGGAGGGGGCTTGGTGGTAGTCACCAGAGGTGCTGTATGTCACCATACGGCTGCATTACAGCCAGCCCCTTTCAGGGAGCTCTGCATGTTTATATTTCCCAGTAGGCAGGTATCCAATTTATCCACTTATTGTTATTTATGGTGTCAGTACTTAGAAGTGGACCCAGGGCCTGGAATATGCTAGATAATTTCTTCACTACTAAGCTATATTGCCCAGCTACTTTCATTTTCTTTACCACAGAATCTCACTAAGTTGCCTGGGCGGGCTTTTCCTGATTTGGTTTTCTTTCTTCTGTTTCCCAAGCAGTTGGGGTCACAAGCCTCTGCTAGGAGAACTGACTTATTCTTTTTTTTTTTTTTGGATAACTTACATACTTTTTAACAGAAAACTATCTTAGGAAAAACCATCTCCTCCTTAAACATGTGCATTTTGGGACCTAGGAGGCAATACTAGTGAATGCAGCTGTCATTGCCCTTTCTCTGGTGGCTTTAATGTGTTACCAACAATCCTATAATGTGAATGATACCGTCCTTCAGTTGCTCTGAGGGCCAGAGTCATATCACATTTTCAGGCTGAAAGTTCTTCGATGCACCATCCAGAAATGTTAATGAGACCCTGAGTGAAGTCTCTAACCTCATATGCTGTGCAGATGACTAGCATGGTGCTTTGACTTTCTCAAGGTCAGAATGATGTTAGGAGTCAGTCCTCTTGAGTCCTGACCTCCTGGGTTGGCCTTTAAGCAGCCAGCTTCCTCGGGACACGTTGGGTGGGGCATGGCAGTAGAGATTGAAACAAGCTATGAAAAGAGCACAGATAGATCCAGTGCTCAGTGTTTCCACCCAGGTCACTGATTTGGGATGAAGGCAGGGGAGAGTCCAAGCTGGAAAGAAGTCAACCAGCTAGAGAGGATTCAGGAAAATAACAGAAGAGATTCCGAGATCCCTTTTTGGTCAAGACATCAATCATGAGGTTATCTAAAGGCTCTTGCCATCAAGTGATAGCCATGTTTTCTCTCTAGCAAATTGTGGTGATCTCACTGGGTTGTGTTCATAAAGTGCCACCTCCTTTTGCCAACAAGTTTCTTAAGTCTCTCTGGGATTGGGCATGGAGAAAACAGAAGGTGACCAGGAGAAATGTAGCCTTCCTTCTTCTGATTCTTGGACTCTTGTCAACTGGAGATGCAGTCCTTGGAGGAGAAGAAGCTCCTCTACATCAAAGCAGGTAATATAGAAAGAACCTAAACAGATGGGGACACACATAAGGAAGTGGCATTAAGGGTCAATACTTGGGAGCAACAGAGAAAAGTCTGAAAGGCGGGGCAGATGAGGATCACTGAACTTAAAATCAACACTTGCAACAAAGCCACATATTAGGTTGTGGTAGGTATTTGTGGGGTCTAGGTTTCCTGGAGTTTCAGAATCTTGGCGATAGCTATATCTTTAAAGAAAAACATAAATATCTTCTGTTATACACAAACTGTTTATTTTCCATTTTCTTATTGAAAAAGTTTTTTTCCATATCAACCACTGTTCCCCCTTCCTTTCTTCCACCCAGTCCCTTCAAGTCCCTCTTCAACCTCTTCCACCCCAACTCCATCCCTTCCCCAAGGAGGGCAAGGAGTCGCAAGATGGGTCAGTTCAGTGTGGTATATGCAGTTGAGGTAGGTTTGAGTTCCTCATCCCAGTATTAAGGCTGGGTTAAGTGTTCCTCTGTAGGGAATGGGCTCCAGGATGTAGTTCATGTACCAGGAACATACTCTGATCCTACTGCAAGAGACTCCACAAACTGCCCATGCCATTTGACAGTTGTCTACCTTTGGAGAGTTTAGTTCCTTTCCATGAAGCTTCCTCAGTGATTATCTCAGAGTCAGTGAGCTCCCAATAGCTCTGGCTAGCTGTCTCTGTGGGTCTCCTCATGATCCTGACCCCTTTGCTCTTATATTCTCTCCTCTCTCTTCAGCTGGACCAATAGCGCAACCTGGTGCTTAGCTATGAATCTCTGCTTCTGCCTGTAGTCATTGTTGGAAGAAGGTTCTATAATGACAATTAAGGTGGCCATTCATTTGATTATAGGGGAAGTTCTATTTAGGCACCCTCTCTACTATTGCTTGGAGTCCTAGTCAGAGACATCTTGTGAGTTCTTGGAGATTTCCTTAGCACCAGGTTTTTTTCTAACCATACAATGGCTCCTTCTATCAAGATATACATTTCTTTGTTTTCCCTTCTGTTTCTCCTCTTACTTAATCACCCCCTTCTCTCATAATTTGTTTCCACTTCCTCTTGCTTACTCCTCATTATAATCCCAATTTATTCAGGAGATCTTCTCTATTCTCAACAGAAGAATTTCAAATGGCTGAAAGACACTTAAAGAATTGTTCAACATTCTTAGTCATCAGAAATGAAAATCAAAAGAACTCTTAGATACCATCTTTCACACGTCAGAATGGCTAGGATCAGAAACAAAGATGACAACCTATGATAGAGGAGATGTGGAGCAAGGGGAACACTCCTCCATTGCTGGTGGAAGTATAAACTTGTACCGCCACTTTGGAAATCAGTATGACAGTTCCTCAGAAAACTGGGAATCAATCTCTTTAATGATTCAGCAATATCACTATTGGGCATATACCCAAAGGACGCTCATTCTTCCCCCAAGGGCATTAGCTCAACTACATTTATAGCAGCATTATTTATAATAGCCAGAACCTGGAAACAACCTAGAGGCTCCTCAACTTAAGGATGGATTAAAAAACTGTGGAACATTTACACTTTCACTACTTGGCAGTAAAAAATTAAATAAATTAAAAATAAATTAAATAAAAAAATAACATCCTAAAATTTGCAGGCAAATGGATGGATTTGAAGAGTATCATTCTGAGTCATTTAACACAGACCCAGAAAGATAGGTATGGTATGTACTCACCATAGGTGGATTTTAGACATAAAGCAAAGAATATCCAGGCTGCAAACCACAACCCGTGAACAGCTAGGTAACAGGAGGAACTTAAAAGAGACATCCATGTATCCCCTTGGGAAGAGGAAACAGAGAAGATCTCCTGGGCACAAATTGTTAATGATGGGACTGTCAGGCTAGCTTTCTAAGAACTTGAAAGTAACTTGTGTTGATAAAATCTAAGAAAAAATAATCCAAGGTGAGCATTAGGAATAAAAAGTCAGTTGTGGTGATGTACACTTGTGATCTCAGGACTCATGAGGCAGAAGTAGGTTTTCACAAGTCTGAGAGTATTCTGGGCTACAGAATTAATCCTTGTGTATGCATAACCATATAATAAGACCCTGTCTAGTCCTTCCCAAAAGATTCTATGTGTAGTGGTAGGTATACAACTATGTCAGTGGACTGGATCCATGAAAATGTGGTATAAGGGCTGAGGATCGAATATGGACAGAAGACAGTCAGGTATGGCAGATCTATAGACTATGCATCATGAGTGGAGACAAATGGGATGATGGAGTGGTTTCCGAGGGAAATTGGACCTGAGAGATGCAATGCTTTTATCCCACAGTGGAGAAACTAGTATGAAAGAAGAAACAACGATTTTGAAGATATGTGAGTACTAGGTGAGTCAGGTAGCTGGAAAAGGTTGGAGACAAAAAAAAAGAATCTTACCCTTAGGCGTTAGAAGAATAGAGGAGGAGAAACAGTATCAGAAAAGCCAAAACAATGATGATGACATACAGAATGAAAGAGTGAGGTAACTGAGGGAATTTCTTCTCATTTCCTCAGCTCACTAAGTGTGAGTCAGACTGTTTGTGAGAGTTTTGTTGTGGTCCCCTTGGAAGCAGATCCTGAGTTGGTCTCATTTAAGGGAGAGACCTAAATATTTCAACGAACAGACATTCTTTCCTAAAGAGACAAAATATCTATTTCCTACCATCATGGAGTTTGGCTGAACTCATCTGTTGGCTGCATTTAATTTTGGCTGATTTTACAGTCAAATTTTGAGACTACTTTTTACATAAGGGGCAATTGGGAAAACCCAAAAGGCAGTGTTCTGCAACCCAAATTTTCTATCCTGCAGAACAGTGGTTCTCAACCTTCCTAATACAATTTGATACAGTTCCTAATGTCATTGTGACTCCCAATCATAAAATTCTTTTCATTACTATCTACTTCATAAGTATAATTTTGCCACTGTTCTGAATCATAATATAAACATCCATGTCATCTGATGGTTTGAGAGGTCATGACCCACAGGCTGAGAACCATTACTGTAGAGGATTCCACCTGGTGGTTTTGGAAGAATATGCTGGTCACATCCAAGAACACTCATTGTGAAGCTGAGCTTGCCTCCATGCCTGGCTCCTCCTAGCTGTTAGTGGGGAGAAGGAGCTATCTGTAATTCCAACATGCTTGGAGACTTTTGGGTTGATGTAATAGATCTTTATTTGCTGGCACTGGTGCTTTAATTGCCAAGATGTGATGAAGATCTAGCTCAAGGAGAGAGCCTTGACATGAAGAAGCAGGCAGATGCACGGGGGACATGGAGAGCCTTGGGTTGTGCTTCCCAGTATTATTAACAACATTTATGTGTTTGCTCATAGACTCAGTTCAGTGTGAACTCAGGGCTGTGATTGCTTTCCTTCTGGGTGCTGCCCTGATTTACTAAGTAGCACATCTGCTTTAGTTTCAGAATTTTGATCTGCTGAAGATACCACTGTCTGGGCTGGTGCTGGTTCTCCATTCTCACTTCATGTTCCCAGTCTGTGTGTGATGGTGACAAGGCTGTAAAGCAGTCACTCATGTGTTCAGCTGGTGCAGTGTCAATAAAAGTTGTGTTCCAAGTGCTGGTGGAAGTGCTGGGGTGTGGCACCCATGCAGACCACAACCAGACTGACACGGTTTATTGAGAAGACTTGGTGACAAATAATGAACAAGTAGATAAATAAGTCAGCAAGACAGCTGTCTGATAGTCATAGTGATAAGCTTGAGGACTGATGTTGCTCTGGGTTAGAAGTGACTTCTTTTGAGTGGATAGTTGAACAGTGAGTGATCGGGACAGCAAGAGGCAGCCATTTGGCTCTGCATGTAGCAGTCAGCTTGGAGGGTTTGAGAAGACAAAAAAGAATAGAGGAATAAGGAGGGGTAGTGAGTGAGGGCTGTAACTCAGTGATGGAGTGATGATGGTGTAGCATGTGCAAGGCTCTAGAATTGACCCTAGCACTGCAAGGCAGAATATGAAGGAGGCATGGAAGAAAGGAAGTAGAAAGAGAGACACAGACAGAGAAGAGAGATGTGCACAGAAAGATACAGAGAGGTAGGAAACGGGGTTGGAGGGCCAGGTATGGTCAAACCTGATAAACATTGTTTTTGTTGGTTTTCATTTTTATTCTAAACTCAAAAGAATAAATTAAGTTCTTACCTTAATTTAAAAAACAAACAAACATTGGTTTGCTGACCATGATCCAAATGGAAGGTAAAGAGTGGGAGAATGGAAGTTCAGCTAGGCGACATGCCCTCTCAGCTTGGGGTGGGTGTTAGTGGAATGATGGGGACAGCTGATCCATAGCAGATGTGGATGGACTCAGACATCTGTCTGAGGTGGAATCTGATGTGTTGATTAGTGAGCATGGGAGTCCTGTGGACGTAGCCATCAAGCAAGACTCATGGACCTGAGGTTACTAGGAAATAGGTGGCCACCCATGACATAGGGAATACCTGGGAAAGGTCAGGCTCATGGGTAAAGACCATGAGTCCTTTAGCCCATAATACACATGAAAGTCCATTAGATACTAGACAGGTCTGGCAGGGATTGGGATAATGATGACTGCAAAGGACAGATGGCAGCTGAGAGTTTAAGAGCTCTTCCTTGTATAGACATTGCTCACAGCTTTCTAAGGATGCTCAAGGCTGCAGAGGCTGTGGCAGACCTGCTTCTCATGACCTATCTTCAGAGATTGCTTTTATTAAGGAGCATCAGTGTGCAGAATATCTCAACATCTTTGCATACTCCCGGTTTTGTGAGTCTTCATCCCAATACTTGAAACTTGCCTTTTGTGTTATGTTTTGTTCTCAAAATACCACTCATCTGTGGTGCAGGTTTTTGCTCTGACATAATGTTGTATGGAGAATTTCTAATGCAGCAACATACATTACCTCGTGGTGAATCATCGATGCTCCTCCTCAGAGTCCTTCCCTTGTCTCAGCAACAGACCTTCCATGTTGCTCTGCTTCCTTTTTATCCTTCCCAGTCTCCCAAGTTCTCTTCACTCATTCCTCCCCAGAGAGATCCAGTTACCACACTTCAGTGCCCAAAGCAGCTCAGTGCTTTCCTTCTTCAGCCTTGTGCCTGATTTTGCATTTACACAGACTAATTAATGTGCTCTGCTACCCAGTGGAGCCTTCAGGAGCTACTAGGAAGATTCTCTTTTCTATTAAAATGTGCTGACAAGGCTAGGGGTATAGGAGGCCCTAGTTTCTATCCCCTGCACCTTAAACAGACCAATAAAAAGAAAGCCAAAGAATAACATGGCAGCACAAATAACACTAAATATGATAAGTCTCTTGTTTATTTCTTTTCGAGACAGTATTCTCATATATTCCATGCTAGACTCAAACTTTTTGTGCTGCCAAACATGACCTTGAAGTTCTGGCAGTCTTCCCTCTACCTCCCCAGTGCTTGCATTACAGGTGTATATCCCCATATCTAGTTAAGTATGTCTCATGAATGCTAAGCAAACATTCTACCAATTGAACTACACTCCTAGCCAGTTATTGTTGCTATAAAAAATGACAGAACTAGAAACTTCTGATTTAACTGTTTCATGAAAATTCTTTCACAAAGACTTTTTTGTTACATTTATATATAAAGCATTTGGGACTTAAGAAAGGCAGATAGGGCAGATAGGTGCACTGGAGTTGTTGATCATGGAACTTATCACATGGTATTGGAATTTCAGGTGTTATAGTATAGACGTAAGAAATACCCCATAAGCTAATGTATTTGACCATTTGGTCCTCTGATGATGGCTGCTGGTGGGGGTTATGAAAGCTTTAGGAGGAAGAGTCTCACTGGAGGAAATAGGTCACTGACTGGGACTATGGATTCTAGCTTTATCCTGGTTCTGGCCATAGTTTATCAGCTTCTTTGGAGTAATGTGAGCAAGAAACTTCTACAGACATGTTAACTAATGCACCTTCTCTACCAAAATAGATTGTATTCCTTCAAATCACGAATCAAAGTAAACTCCTTTAAGCTACACCTCACCAGGTATTTGGTTAAGGCAATAGGAAAAATACCCAATGTTCTCAGTGACTGGTCTAATTTCTCTAGATCAAGACTAGGGGAGTTGAATTCAATGTGGCCCCACACAGTGGCTAGCTTCTGGCATACACTTAATCGTGGATTTAATGACCATGCAGTCCTTTGGCCACATGACAGAATCTAGACTGATATCCTCATGTCCTTTGCTTTCAAAAATAGCAACTATTCTGAGCTGGCTTCCTTTTTGTCTAGTTTCATTCCCTGAAATCCTGGCTCTCTGTGGTATGTAGCTCATAACATGCATCCAAATAAAGGGCTCCATTTGGCAGTGGAGGCCTGGGCAATCAGAATTATTTACTTCTTAAAGTGGCTTCCTGGTTCAGGTGGGCATGTAACACATATATGTTCTTGGTGGTGCTGTGATCTTTGAATCTGTACATGTGTCTGTATCCAAGTGCAAAGGTGAGTATCTTAGCCTAAGCATTCACTTAATATCTGCACTGTGCTAAGTAAGACAGTTACAGACTAATAATAACTCACTTCCTTACAAACATCAGCAGTACTTTGCACTTTTCAAACAAGTCATCTCAGGGAAGTAAACTCCCCAGAGTCACACACTCAGTTAGTAGCAGACCTGTGTGCATTAAGGCCAGAGCCGAGGCCTTTGCCAATGAGGACATAAGCAGGGCTTCTCCAGCTCCTTCTGGTCCTATACCAGGAGTAGAAAACCACACTGGTCTGGCAGTCATGAATCTCCCTGCTACACTCTAGTCAAAGAATTGTAAGTGATAAATGGAAGGACTTTCAGAAAGAAAAAAAAATCAGAACCCCAAAGCTTTCTGTGGCTTGTGGAGAATTTGCTGTGTGCTTATAGATGACATTATTATATTGGCTCACGTTTCTAACAGTTGTTAAGCTAAAATGCTGCAGATAGCACGCCAAGGGAAAGCGTGGCATGGCCTTTCATACATCTTATGTTAGTAACAGTAGGAACTGTATAAACTCTATTTCCCAAACCCTGGCCTGTTCAGCACTTGGTTTTAGGGGTAGGGAAGACTGAATCATTCCAACACATCTGTCAAGTAGTTTTGCTCTGTTGTAGGTAACGTTTTGTTTTTTTTTTTAAACTTGTCTTCTATCCAAATATTTAAATCACTCCTGATTTTATTATGTGTGTTTTCTAAATCCTTCTGCCTAAGTCAGAACCTGGAATACCTAGATATTCATGTATGTTGATCCAAAAATCTCAGACATGAAAAAGTTAGGAGATCCTATGGAATTAACATGTGACATATTTGCAGAAGGTGGCTAGATATGCCAGGCCATGCTGATGCTATACTATCTGTGCTGAAAATGGAGAAATAGGTGAGGGTTGGCTTATAGTGTAACAAGCTGGTACAAGAAGTAACACGTGACATGTCTTTTCATTACAATTAGTGGGACTGAGAGGGCTGTACCAAGAATGCTGAGGCTGAGTGTTGGTCCCTCAAAGTGTTGGCAGGAGGAGAAGTTCAGACCAACCATTAGGTCTTGGGTCTTCCCTGAATCTTGGCATAAGTTTAAGGAGCTTTTCAAATCTTTATTGTCAATGAAGATTGGTGCTAGAGGAAAAGTGTAAACACACACACACACACACACACACACACACACACACACACACACACACACGAGGATCTGACTGGAGCAGAGCACTTTCAGAAAGTAGTAAGTTTAAGGCCAGCAATAGATGATAATCCGCCTGGAGGTGGGCAAGGATGTAGGAAGAACTTGTTGGCAGGCAGAGTAGAGAAAGTGGGATAATCTCTGGTTGAAGAGAGCCACACCGGGCATCTGGAGAGAGAGGATGGAAAAGCCCCCAAGGCTACTTTGATAGGCCGAGGAAGTCCATGTGCAGAGTTTGAGAGCAGGGTTTTTGTTAGTTTCTGAGGTTGATGTCTCAGAGACACAAACTTAATTCTTTGGAGACTGGTCAAGGGTGCCAGAACTACCAGTCATAGATAGTCATCTGTTAGTAACACATATCCAGGGTTTTCAAGGTACTTCTCTACATTCCACTGACTCTCAGTTCCTGTAGCCTCTTGACATTCAATTTCTAGAACCTTCTAAAGCACTTCTTAAAACAATATGATACAAACATTGTCCAAACTTAAACTTTTATATACCACTTCATTTCTTTTAATGTCAAGAAAACTATAAAATGTTTTCTGATCCAAGGCATCATTTATATAAGCATTTGCTAATGACCTCAGCCAGTACCAAGAGGGGGTGCAAACTTAGAGAGAGCTTGGTGAACTTGAATAGATTTAATCTAAGAGTAGAGAGAGATTTCATAAGTCAGATGAGAGCACCAGAGTTTCATGAATTTGTGTGTGTGTGTGTGTGTGTGTGTGTGTGTGTGTGTGTGTGTAAAACGTTTGGTAGAATTTAGAATTATCGAGGAAGAAGTGTTCTCTAGACAGGCCAGAATCTCATTGACCAGTGTATTTAACATCTGGTGTGAGGGAAATTTTGGAAATCGATTCAGAGGATGTGGTGGGAAAACACCTGCCAAAGGAGCTTCAACAGGGAGAAGCAGGGTCCAGCACAGGGAAGCCGTGCGGAACGAATCTGCTGGCTGCTCCCAGGGCTTGTGCAGGGAGGCCGGCAGGCTCTGTTCTCTGACCTTGTTCCTGTTGTAGGTCTGGATGAAATGGATGCGGGATAGATCAGGGAGCTTAGAGAGGGTGGTGGGGGCGGGGGCTGAAGAAGCGCTCAGCTGAATCCTTAGTGTAGGCTTGTGGTGTGGTTTAGAGGGTGGAAGCAGCATCTTCTTTGGAAAGGTCCCAGCATAGATTCCCTGGGCTCCATCGCAGCCTCTACAGTCTGGATCTTGGCCTTGGGGCTCCCAACAGAGCCTGATAAAAGGAACGTCCAAACCTTGAAGTTATTTGAAGAAGTCTTGGCTAGAAATGAAGGGGTGTATGCAGGGTTAGCCTGCAGGGGCAAAGAGAATTTTGTCCTGATGGGCTAAAGGAAGCCTCTTGTGGGGCTGAACAAAGTTGGAAAGCGATAGTTGTCAGCCTCTGGGGCAGAGAGAGGATGTGGGGGTTAGCAGGTGAGACACATGATCATCACCCCTCATGCATTTGGGGGAAGACAGGAAGTTCAGATCTGGCTGACTGTAGCTCTGCTCACCCATAGCACAAGGACGCTTTCCAACTATGCCCTAAAAGATGACATCTGCCTATACACTTTTAAACCCTGCTCCAAGGAAAGTAAAGATAGATCTTTGTTCAAGATAGACTCTAAGGATTGTGGATCCCATGTGGACATTCTAATGTGTAAGGAAAGCTTCCTTTCCCCTGTTTCTCCCTTTCCTGTGGTCTCTGAGTTCCCCTGCCGTGAGAACTAGTATAAAACCTCCCCAAAGAAAAGCCACCAAAATCTCTAAGGTGGGGTGCCCTGATCTTTGCTGGGTGACCTGTTTCCCTTCCTAGTGCTGTATATAAAGTGTTCTTTGCCTTTAAGTTTGTAGTTAAGGAGAAGAACAAAAGTAGATGGATTTCTGTGTGTGTGTGTTAAATCACTTTATTCACCCATCATCTTTCAATGAAAAAAGAATGTTTTTGCTCAAAGTCCACTAATGAGTGAGTGTATCTCCTGCTTATCCTTCTGGGTGTGTACATCTACACAATGGAGTACTACTCAGCAGTAAGAAAAAATGATATACTAAAATTTGCAGGTAAGTGGACAGATTTCTTTAGCCTGGTAATTTTCTTCTGGGAAAGGGTAAATGGTTATTATAAAGACCAAGTCTGTGCCCAATAGTGAGCTGGACTCCCATTCCTCCTAAAGAACTCAGTGAAATCACATCAGAATTGAAGCTCATCTTGGTTGAGGCCATCACTTCTCTAGTTACATGGTAAGGATGGGACTTCTTTCTCCAACTGCCCCTGAGTTGGTCTTACATAAGAGAAGGCAAACTAGATGGACATGGGTCTATGACACTTCATTTTGTTAGAGACAGACATTCTGGAGATAGCAGAAGGATCTTTTCGAGAACAAAGTCAACCAAAAAAAATGTCCCGTAAGAAAAATGTCACCCTAGGGGAATGGATAAATGTTTGCTACCAGAAGTGGGGCTGGATCCCCACATGGAGAATCTTGTGGGCTACCCATCACTAGAAATGACTAGTGTTAGTATCTGGGGACCTAGTTTTGCATTGTGTTGTGGTAATAAGGAGGCAGCCTAAAGATTTTGGTTGAGCTTATTAGAGTTTTGAAACTTGCAATAAAAAACCATGCTATATTAGGCATGACAGTGATCACTTACCATCCCACAGCCCAGGGAGTAGAATCAGGAAGAGCTTGGCTCTCATGGGAGCATGAACTACAAAGGAGATCACATCCCAAAGAGCCAAAATATTCTTAAATTTTAAATTAAAAGTAAAGTTTAGTTCAAAAGACTTGATGCTATAGACTAAGAACTGTCAGCCACTTCTATGCTCCCATAATGTGAACATTTTCCCTATCTCATTTAAAGATACTACAACTTTGTGTAGTGAATGCATTATTGTTATTTTTATTATTTCTGTCTCTTAGAGGAGGAAACTAAGACTGAAACAGGTACCATCAAGGAGGAACATTGAAAGTCTAAGCTGAGTGGTAGAAGGAAGAACACATTGATCCATTGTCTCACTCAACACATTTCAGTGGCATCTCTGTGCACACATAATCTCATTGACTTCTTGACAATTCCTTGAGATGTAGATTTGCCTAATGTCACATAAAAACATTCAGGATGATGATTGCACTATACAGTGTATGGATACAGTGTCTAGTGCAGCTCTATCCAGGGGTATCTCATCTCAAAGACATGTTCTTTGCTACTTTCCTTATCCTAACATGATGCTCATTCCTCTCCCTTCTTCATTCTCATGCCTGGTGTTCTGCATTGGGACATATCGCTGCCTATTTAGATAGATCTCATTTGTTCCCAAGATCCAAGGAAGTTAATAGCTATAAAAAGGTAATGGTGGATCCCACAAATGGATGCTTGTGGTTCTCTGGTCTGCCCTTCTTCAGTTTGTCCTGACCTCAAAATTTCTTGTTTGGAAATCAAAACCCAAGGTACAAAGAAGTCTGGATCTTGACCCAAACCTCCAGAGCAGGAAAAATGACTATGAAATAATTTTGTCTCATGACTGTGTGTACAAACAGGACCTCACAAGAAAAACTTTCAGAATGGAGTTTGTTGCCTTAGAGAGGGTTGGTACAGAGGCAGCATCTCTGCTCAGCTGCTGGAGCAGAGGAGTCTCTGGGGAGATGGCGGGGTGGCATGTGCCCCTTGGATGAGAACTTGACATTATATCATTGGAAAGGAGCTACCCAGGCTAGAAGATGAAGGATGTAAGGAATTGGGCAAGTTAGTGAAGGGACAGATTCGTAGCTGGAGCCTGAGATTCATCTTTCAGCACCTAGCTTCTCAATTCCAGATGGCTTTCCTTGGGGACTTCCTTTGCTCTGTACTCTTGGCTCCAGCAGCCAGGATTTAATGAGAGCCAGAGGCATTTTTGCCCTAAGGAGGGTCAACACACCAAGCAGAAAAGGACATGGGTATGAAAGGGTAGGTGGATAATGGCAGAAGCTGTAGTGTCCAGGGAGGTTTGTACTCACACAAGTGAAGTTCAGAAGACAGCACCTGGGAACAGGGACACATCTGAACATCAGCTTCCCTTGTTGAACTTGAGTCAGAAGACGTGAGCTGGAAATTGCCCCAGAACAGACAGTCCTCTTCTGATCTTCTCTCTACACTGAGTCCAGAAACAGCAGGGTGTCTTATATATTTATTCATCTTGCTGGGAACACATTGTCTGTAAATCCTATATTACTATCTCTAGGGTGTCCATGTGCCCTGGGGCACGACCTATGTTCCCTGCTCCTCAGCAGACCAGACCACAGAGGCTATTTGTTTGGAAGTCTGAGGTGTCAGAGATGAACGTTCCGAGGTGATTCTCACACCTGTCCTGGTTCAACAGAATCTTCATTCTTCAGGCAAGCATCAGAGTCAGAACATAAATAAGTCTGCTCTTTGGGACTTGCTGGATCCTTTCCCATCCTCATTCATTCCTTCTAACTACTCCCCCAACTTCCCTTCTTCATTTCTCTTTGTAGTTTCTCCCTGCTTACATGCATGCTTCAGATGGGACTTTAATTTATTCATTTTCTCATCAAATATTTAGTGAGTTCCTTGTGTATACTGAGCGCTGTGCTAGGCTTAACTGATCGCCTCCAGTAACATATGACAGTGGCCTTTTGACTTGAATGCTTAAGGGACGCTTTGCAAAGCATCCAACTGCAAAGCTGTGAAGGAAGCCCAGGCCCCTGGAGAGGAGATGCTGGGATGGGCTGTAGTCTGACAGCAGAAGGAGCTGAGTTCTTAGATAAACAGTACTGAGTCAATGTTACCTTAGGGCAGCAATCACAATGAACAGTGCTGGTGTTCAGTGGCACCATTTCCATTTCTGTATAACTATTAGCTCATTTGCTTGGTCATTTTAAGGATTTTACAGACTTCTCCTCTTAGATTTCCAGCCTTAGAAGTATGTTCTACAAAGATCCTTGCCATTCCCTTAAGAGATCTTACTCTGATAGTGGAAAGCATCCAGGGACTGCCTTGTAAAAAATGTTATTTGAACAGTTCTGCTATGCTATGTCCTTGTGACTGTCTATGAGGTGGTGGCTGGATTAGCTGCAGACCACAGCATAAAGTCTGCCATTAGCCAGGGAGATGCTTACATATAAGGCTACAAGAAACATCTACAAGCCCCCAGAGAGACACAGGCAGAGCGCTGGAAGAAAGTTTGGGGCAGGCCTTGCTGGCAGCAGAAATGCCTGCCATGGTAGGGTCTCGATCCCCTGGCAGAGTGCTGTCCCTGTATGATGTAGAGCTGGCCCTCTTTCTTCTGACACTTCTAAAACTCACGGTTGGAGTATGGAGAATGTTCTGCTTAAAGACTTTCCATTTCATGTGTAATTAAATGTGTGCTATTGAATTAATGGTTACTCCTGAGCCTTTTTGGAAGCCTGATACCCTAGGGTCTGGTTGGCGAAAAGAAAGCACACACTTCTCAGATCTTTTCTTCCCCTCCATGTTCCCTTGCTCTTCCTCTCTGGTCAAGAATCTCCCCATTTCTTTAAGCACACAGCAACACTAGGCACTGGTCACCATTGGCTCTTTAGTGGAGTCCTAAATTTCTGACTTTCAGGGCAATTCTCTTGAGACATGGGCTCAGGTAGTGAGCACCGAGCTGGCAGAGACAAGGTCTCTGTGTCTTTATGGATGTCATTGCTCTTTTTTTTCTGTAGAGGTGAAGGGGCCTGATGTGGCTGAAGGAAGGCTACTGTTTGCTCCCATGTTATCCCCTTTCCCACGGCTTTGTTATCTATGGTTTTAGTTACACACAGTCAACTGAAGTCTGAAAATATTAATAATTATTTTTACTCTCTCAATATACCATATTGGCTAACTGTTATTACTATATATATAATTACAATTATTATATCATGAGTATCATATATACTGTTATATGTAATCTATACATTATGGATTAGACTTCACCATAGCTGTGCATGTACAGAAAAAAGCTAGGTTCACATTTCCACAGGGGTTCTTGCAATTTATCCTTTGTGCATAGGGGGCATTACTGGATCAGACTTTGCAGTTTGAGAGACCACCTCTGATAGCTGAGGGGTCTTGGGCAAGCCTCAGCTCCCTCTTCTGGACTACCAGAAGAGCAACAGGCTGTATTTCAATTTAGGGTCTTAGAAAGATAGATGGGTGTTTACTTAGTCTTGTTTAGATAAGTGCTCAATCAATGGGAACTATTTTTATTAATAATAAGGAAATAAGAGATGCCACAAAGTAAAAAGAGGCAGGCACGATGGAGAATAGGGTCCATGAGAGAAAGATCTGAGAAGCCTTAGCAATAATGCCAGGAACCAGTTAGGAACTAAATGTTAAAAGGGGCCAAATTTGGGGGCTGCATGGAGGCTGTAGGCTGTTTCTATTATGCTCCAGGTTTCAGAGATGGATTATGCATATGTCCCTGAGAACATACGCTAATCGCTAAAGATCTTCTGTGTGTGAATTAAGGAGCATGCTCATTTAAAGAGTCTGAGTTTGCAACTCAACATGCAGAAGTCAGGGTTGCTGTAATTTAGAGCCACTGATTGGGGAACTCGGGTATGTCTTCACTGATAAATGCCCATCTTGAGGAGGCGGCTGTCTCTACCTTCTGATGTCTTTATTCCATTGTCTGGCCAATCTCCTCCCACAAGCTATTTTTGACTCCAATGAAGAGGATACTAAATGCTGTGGTGGCAGGCTAGGGCAGACTGGCGGTGACCCTGAGTCAGCACCTGCCACCCCTGAACAACCACAAGCCATTTTGTTTCCAGAAGATGATAATTTCTTGAATTTCCTTCCTTCAATTTCTTTTAAAGCCACTGCTTTGTTTGTGCATAGGCTAACCTTTTAGAAGATGCAGGCCTTACAGAAAGAGACAGAACCACACAGGTTAAATGTCAATTATGGTTCATGTGTTTCCTATTAACTCTATTATCTAAGGAAGTATTTTATATATGTCTTGGAATGTGCATATATGTGGAGGTTGCAGATCAGCACTGACATCATTCTTCAGGTGCCACCTACCTTTTGAGACAGAGTTTCTCATTGGCCTGGATCTCCCTTGTCTAGGTTGTCTAGATACTAAGCCCCAGGGATCCTCCTTCCTCAGTCTCCCCAGACTTGAGCAAACGCTCATACAGCCACAACCAACTTTCTTCAAGTAGGCTCTGGGGATGGGGCTCAAGCTTTTATGCTTGGGATGTAAGCCCTTTAATGACTGAGTGATCTTTCCAGGCCTGTTATATAAAAGTTTAAGTCAGTTTTCTTAATTGTTCTATAAAGTTACTACCATTCACGTGGCCAATTTACAGGTCAGGAACTGGAGGTCTGGAGCAAGAGCATGATTAGGAAATGGCAGTGCCAGGATTCCAGTAGAGACCTGTTTACCTGTATTTTATTTTCCCCTAAAAATCTTTTTGAAGTAGTATGATGATTTTAGTGGGTTTTGATCTTTCTTCATCCCTGGGCTATAAGGCTGAGCAATTTATGTCTCCCCTTTCCGTGTGAACAGAGAGGTGACATTGCCACTTATCAGTCTTTCTGGATTCAGCCACATCAGATCATCAAAAGTAAGTCACTGTGTGAGTCACAGCAGGAGTTACAGAAAAGTCTCTCTCAATATTGTCAACCCCCAGTTTCAGATGAGGCAGCCCAGAGAAACAGACAATGAACAAAGGGAGCCCACCCACTGGCCTCTCAGCGACCTGAGTGCTTGAGGCCAAGCTTACGGTTGATCTGGGAGATTCTCTCTGGGATGAGTCTCATACATGGAATGGTATCTCAGGTCCCCACTGCAGAGGGAAGGTTCTGGGAAGCAGCTACTGAAACACGGACTCCACATGTGTGTCAGATGAATCACTTGCCCTGTGGGAAGCAGGCAGCTTCTTCTGATAGAAACCCATCAGGGGATCTCTGGTGAAGAGGAGTTTCAGATGAGCCATGGCAGAAGGTTCTAGTAACCTTTTACATTTCCTGAGACCCCTCTCCATTATATATCTTCCATCTACTCTTCTACCGGCCCTTTGGTTAGGGAAAATAGGACATTTTTCCCATATTCTATCTACATATTTCCCCTTTTTCTTCCTCCCTTTCCAGCATCCCAAAGCCTGAGCTTCATGACCAGGATGCTGCTAGTCCAGCCAGTCAGTAGGGAGACTGACTGATACTCTCTCCTAAGAAGCCATCACCTTGTGGCTTGTGGGTTGGATGGCTTCACCAGCCACAGTTCTAAGCAGCATGATGGGAACTAAAAATAAGCAGAGAAGGGGCCAAAGAGACAGGTGGTTGTCAGAAATGAAGGAGTCCTCAGGCTCCTTGATTTCCACACTCTCTCTCAACCATATACTTCCCAGAGCTTGGTGGGTTCTGATGGCATCCAGTAGGAGGCTCTACCTCTGCCATTGGGACAGTATTGTGAAAGAGTCATAGGATGAACAGTGTGGGAGAAAAGTGGGGGGTTAACATTTGGAAAAGATCATTTGGGTGACTATAGACTAAGGACCAAGTGAGGAAGGGCTGTTTGATGGAGAGGAAAGAACAGAGGCTCAGGATCCCCATGAGGGAAAGCTTTTCTGGGCCATGGTTTATCTCAAAATTTGGAAGGATATCACAAATCTTCATTTTATCTGTGAAAGGAGTACATTGTCCTTTTAAGAATGAACACTGCACGCCTTGTAGGACTGGCCATGTACACATTCTCTTTGCTTTATTTTTCTGTTTGTGGGTTCAGGAAAAGAATGGCTGAGATAGCATTTTGGAGTTCAGCTTCCTTGGTACATGGGAGTGTTCACATGGAAGGGATTTATGCCATGCATTTGGCATCTATTCAGTGTTTCTCTGCCAAAGTTTCCCATTCACCTTGTGGGGCTTCTTTTCCCCACAGTCAGGAATTCATTCTTTTTTGGAAGAAGATTTGGGGTGGGCTGAAATCTGCTTTTATTTTTGTTTTTTCTTCCCTTTCTAACTTTTACCACTTGATCAGGGATAAACACACATATTGATCTTAAATTCTCTCTACTGTGAAGACAGGAGGATGCAATGAAGAAACTTTATTCTGAGCCATTGTGTATTTTCTTGTTCATTTGCATGCTATAAGCAAAATATTTGGGCTCATGGTAGGCTCTAGCCTGCCTTGCCCATGTTCCTATGGGGAGCAGGAGAGTGAATTTCTCACAGTGTACTCACCTGGCCCTGCTTGGTTCAAATCCCACAGCTGCCATGCTCACACCAGCAGCAGGAAGTCTGGAAAGGGTGCTAGGTTCTCAACACAAGGGTGGAAAGACATTCCTGTATAATACTCCTGCTTGGGTCCTCTGAATTTTTCAAAGCCCTGGACTCTTGCTGCCTAGGGAGGGGAAAGAAGAACTTTTGAACATGACCCAAGCATAGCAGTTGGGAAGGGGAGTCCAGCTCTTTTTAAAGCTCCCAGTTCTCATTTTGCACCCAGTATTGCTGAGAGTGAGAAACCCTGAGCAGAGCTAGAATTAGTGACCAGTGAAAATTTGTAATGCTGCTTTGCCTTTGTGGAGGGGTTTCTAAAACACAGAAAAGCTGAAGAGGCTTGGTTTCTAGTACATAGTTAGGCAGCTCAGTCTTCAAACAGTTGACTCAGACTAAGCCATATAGATTCCTGGGCAAGAGGGGCTTGGGAGTAAATCCAAGAGCCATGACCTTCAGGTCTTCTGGATATGAGACGTGATTTACCTGTTGGTAGGTATGGTGACTGCAACCTGAGCAGGCAGCTGCTTTCTCAATTAGCCAACTCCTCGCTGCACAAAACACATCATTTTCCAGTGGTCCTCAAAGTATGCCTCCTGGATCAGCAATGTCAACATCATCTGAGAACTTAGAGATCCTATTCTCAAGCCTCAAGATGGATGCGCTGGGTGGTAATCTCTGGGGCAGAAGCCCAGTGATGTTCTTAACAAACTCTCTGGATGATTTTGAGGGGACTGCCCACTGGTAAGTGAGAAGGAGGTTGGAACTGGGATCTGAGTGCAAACTTGCCTTTTTCTCAAGTGGCTAGCTACTCTGGAATTTCTTTGCATTCTGAATGTCATGCTGATCTCGGTATCTGGGGGAGACTTTGCTAGGCTTTCATTTTACTTTCTTTTAAAATAATACTAACCATGATGAAAATGACAATGTACTATATTTACAGTTCGGAATACTTTCATTGTATTACTTTCCTGGGGAGAGATGGAACAGCAAACATTTGTTCACCTAAGGCAGGATACTGATAACAGACTCAGGCCAGTTTGACAAACAAATAAATATTAGAGTTACAGGAATATGAGTGACTCAGAACCAGCTGTAACAGCAAAAACTCCTACTTCACGAGTCACAGACTGTATCAACAGGATCCTCTCTCAGCTAGCCTATGGTAAGCGATATATGTGAGCACCTTCCAACTGGAAGATTCCATGTGGCTAGAGTAGGAGCCTGGAGGAAAAAATGCGGGGAGTCTGATGATGTCCCTAACCCCTCTATATGGATATTGGTATAATAGCAAGGTCTCTCTCTCTCTCTCTCTTTCCCTCCCTCCCTCCCTCCCCCTCCCTCCCTCTCTTTTCCTCCTTCTCTCTCTCTCTTTCCCTCCCTCCCTCTCTCCCTTCCCCTCCCTCCCTCCCTCCTCCCCCCCTCTGTGTGTGTGTGTGTGTCTGTGCACATAAGTGTATATGTGGGGCATATACTTATGCCACAGTGTGTGAAGAAGTCAGAGGGCAGCTTTTGTATTGGTCCCTGCCTTCTCTGTTTGAGAACAGGCCTCTTATGTTGCTGCTGTATATACCAGGGTGATTTGCCCACAGGTTCCCAGGTATACTCTCTCTGCTTCTTTAATTCCTTACCATAGGAATTTGAGATTATATTCACAGCTACTGCAACTGGCCTGGCCTGGGTTTGAACTCAAGTCCTCAAACTTGCATGTTCTCCTCAGTTCCCGAGACAGCTCCCTAGCCCAATAAGCTGATGTTGTGAGTCACAGTTACTGTGATTTCAAGATCACAATTGTCATGTGATTCACAGAGGACAGAATTCCACAATACAAATGTTTCCACCTGAGGGAATACACCCATTTTACAGATGAGCAATGTGACACTTGGCTGAGGCTGGAGAGCTCTCTGACCAGGCCATAGTTTTACTCCCTGGCACTTACCTTGCAGAGCTCTGTGTGTCATCACTGACCATCTAGAAATAGCAAGGCAGTGGTGGGAAGATGTCTTCCCAATAGCCCTGATTTCCCATTTTCTCCCAGTGATACTTTGTAGCCTTATCCCCAATGTTCAAAAATACACCACTCTTCAGAGGCTACAAAATGGAGAAAGGGACACAGAGCAAGGAAAAGTAGCTGATTCGTCTCTCCAGCCAAGGAAACTGTTTCTTCCAGCTGTTGTTGGAAGACTGCCTGTAAAGGAGAAGGCAACCGGAATAGGTCACTCTTGGGTCTAGAGTGGGATACTGAACTCTGATAGGAAAAAGCAGTACCCAAAGCTACCAAGCCACTGGGTCCAGCTGTTGAGCCTTGCCTTTCTGTCACTGTCACATGGCTCCTCGCTGTGGGGACAGTCTGTTCTGGTCCTTCCACCTTCAGCTTTCACTGCTCAAATGACAAGGTCATTTGAACGGATCTTCTTTGCTGGCTGGTGACACGCTTCATGCTATTGATAGAGGTATTTAACAGGCTTTGCCTATTGAACAATTCATGTAAAGGTCTGAGTAATCTCCACCCCAAACCTTTCATCACCAGCCCCCTGCTGGGACAATTCCTTGGTAGCATTCTTTCCAAAGAGGTGGGAGGGCTGAGGTCACAGCTCTATTCTTTCCTGGCAGACACACTTTAATTAGGTTGCTAAATTAGCCGAGGCACTGGCAACTCTTCTCTTTGCACAAACCCCAGTTCTAAGGCTATCTTTGAACTTGCCATCTGTGATCTTTTTGGTTTGCTTGCTTAGGAGGAGCAGTACTGGCCAACTAGAGATTTTCTTGGAATAATTTTAGCTACCTCTGAGCATTTTCTATCCTGAGCAAGGTGATGTTGGGCTGTGTTGTGTGTGTATGTGTTTGTGTAGGTGTGTATTTGTGTATGTGTGCATATTTGAGTGTGTATATGTATGTTCATTGTATGTGTATGTTTAGCTAGATTATATGTGTGTACTGTGTACATTTGTATGTATGCATGTATGGGTATGTGTGTCTACATGTGTGCATGTATATAAATATTATATGCATGTGTATATGTACATATGTGCCTGTTCCTGTGTGTATATGTGATTATATGTATGTGTGTTCGTATGTGTGTGTGCTTGTATTTGTATGTATGCGTATATTTGTGTGTGTGTGTTTAGCACACACTTCTAAATTTCTCCCAGGCACTGAGCCAGCCTCATAATCTAGATTATGTCATTTTATCATAAGGCTTCAGTGAGAGAGGTATTGTTGTTAACCCCATTTTACAAATGAGGACATTGAGGCACTGGGATTAAATAACTTTTCCAAACTGAAAAAAGAGAGAGAGAAAGATAGAAAGAGTGAGAGGAAGAGAGGAAGAAAAGAAAGAAGGGAGGGAGGAAGGAAGGAAGGAAGAAAGAAAAGGAAAGAAAGAAAGAAAGAATGAAAGAAAAACAGAAATGGAATGGAGTCAGGATTCATATCTTATTCTCAGCCCCATTCTGGCAACCTGGCTATTTAAAAAGCTGCCAGTAGGATTGGCATCACTTGGGGACTCTCTAGGAATATAGATTCTCAGGCCAACTCAATCAAGGCCTTGTGCAGCATCACAGGACACGGAAGCAGCCCACATCAGATGAACATCACTGATTCATGCACTGTCCTGCTTGCAAACCACCATCCACTCTGGTTTTTATCTTAGAAAGCTGGGGTGTACTTAGCAGCCAGTTTGGCACAGAGCCAGATAATCTCTATGCCCAAACTGGAATGTGAACATTTGGCTCCTCCCCTTGTGGACTCAGAATCATCTTAGATTCCTGATGTCCTGATGGATGACAGAACCTGACTGTCTGTCCCCTTTGTGATGCTTCTACAGATGTCCAACACATCAAGAGGAGAGACATCGTGTTGAAGAGAGAACTGGGTGAGGGAGCCTTTGGAAAGGTCTTCCTGGCTGAGTGTTACAATCTAAGCCCCACCAAAGACAAGATGCTCGTGGCAGTGAAGGTAAATCTGGGGCACATGGGCAACCAAGACAGGGCTGGTGGTGGTCCTGTGGAAGGCCATTGAGAAGGTGGTGTTAAACTGGTCTCATATCCTATTAAGGACCCTTGGTCCAGAGTTAGTGAAGCATCCAACAGCCCAAACATGACTTTAGTTTTAGAAGTCAAGCTGGATCTGCCAGGAGTGGAGACTGAACTAAGCAATATTGGGTCAGTGGGACCATGGGACTGCCTGCTGCCTGCCCAGGGAGGGGATGGGGAGTTACGGAGAAGAAAAAAATTACCTGATGTGGAGGGAGGGGGAAGGGACCTTGAATAAGGATATACAAGAATAGAAAGTGTGACTTCTTTGAAAAAAAAAAAAGAACTACAATATGTAAAGGAGCTCTGACTGGCGACAACTTCTATGAAAGGCTCTGGCTAAATGATGAGCCTTAGGTCACTCTCTTAAGTGACTTTCATATGCTGTTTGCCGTAGGCATTTGTTCAGGTCTCAGGAGCAGGTCTGGATGAAAGGGGCTGTCTGATGAGTCAGAGGAGCCCCATTTCAAATGTACTAGACATCATAGGGATGGGAGATAGGGTTGGGGTGGTCACAGAATTAGTACCTGCAATTGGTGGGTGAGATTTGGATATATTCTAAAATTCCTGCTATGCTATCAGAGTTTAGATCCCAAGAATACACAATGAAGGGTAACTGCAGTTGCAAAAGGACGTTTAAGCACAGGACTGAGTGCCACTGAGGCTCCAGGCAGGTTTGCACCTGGGGATGGATTGGTGGATCCCACAGATTGCCTTCCTCCAGGCTGATTCAACAGAAGTTTGCTCTCTGCAGACAAGTGCTGGGCAGGTCTTGACATGTTCACTGAGCAAGTGTAGTCAGGTGGACTCACTGAGGCCTGGAACCATACTTTAGAGTCAGGAGAATGAAGTGGCCTCCTTTCATGTACCCAACATGTTCTGAGGCCATCGTGGAGCTTGCATGATGTTCCAGAATAACAGATGACCATAGAGATGGAAATGAGGGTCACTGATGAGGACACTCATTAGGACCTCAGAATGACCCCATCTTTAGTATTGAATAGCCTGATGGACACTCCATTGTAAAAGCAATTTATATTTCTTTGACTTTTAGGTTTCGGTATCTATAGATATTGTAATCTATCTGTAGGTTGTCTCTGTCCATAGAGGGTCAACCATCTAACAGATACACTGTAGTTCAGGTACCACCTGACATGGGCCTTAGAGTGAGACCTTGGATACAAATCCCAAATCCTTCACTGATCAACTACATGACCTTGGGTATAACTTAAGGTGGGTTTTAGTTTTCCGTTTTCTGAATGATAGGAGTTGTAATATCTCCTCAAAATGTTGAAGACTCAGGAATTGTTCAATAAAAAGCAATAATTGTTTTTAATAATTGTATTTAATCCTGATATGTTTAGGCACATCATATATGACCCAATGAACTTTTATTTGCTATAAAGCTTACCATTTTTTTCCTTTAAAGGATCAGAGACTATGTCTAAATAGTTAAGTGTTGAAGGCTGTACACTGCTGTATCGCTCAACCCTGCCTGTGCAGTGGAAAAGCAGCACAGGCATCACATGAACTAGCATGAATGGCTATTTTCCAAGACATTTGACAAAAACAGATATAGATAGTTTACCCCTGCTTTGGAAATGAGTACCCAGAATATTGCTCCACAAAGGGCTGATGATTATTGTTACTATACGTTCTTGGAATGAACTTGAGTGCCTTGGATAAGGCTTAGGGAAAGGTTTCTCATTTTGCCCTTAACCTTTGTGTCTGCCCTGCTCGGTTATGTTTAATGAGTAGAATGACACTCATGTACTGTCTGTCCTGGTGTCTGTTTAGGAAATGGCTTGGGAATCTTCAAGAGGAGATAAAACAGTGACTGAGAACTGTCAGGTCTGTAGAGAGTCTGGCGTAGAGAGGCACTTGCCAGAATGTGTGATGCAGAAACAATGTGTTTTTGGTTGCATCCTTTCCAAAGGGTCTCCTTCTCCCCAGGGGTCTGGGAAGCTCACAAGTGCTCTGGAATTTGACACCATTTGTCAAGCAATAGAGCTGCCTAGCCCAGCCTGCAGCCTTAGAAGAGTCTCATGTTCTCCAAGACCACCCAGGAGTGGGAGTTCTCTGCTTTCTGTCCTTTCCGTATTCTGATCCTTTTGCAAGCCTTTCTCTTGACCCTGTTCTCATGCTGATGCAGAGCAATTCTGTGCTTCTGGAGGACACTGGCAAGCATAGACAAAAACTAGGTTTCTTCAAAATTGGTTTGGATTTTCAATTTGTTGGTGAGTATTTTTTGCTCAGCAGTTAATATATACACAAAGATGTGGCAAATAGCCTGTTTTGAAGGTGCTTGCAGCCTGCTTAAGAACCAAGACAAATACCTGCAAAATGCATGGAAGACAGGACAAGACAGAGCATGATTTGTGTATAAGCAAGACATTAAACTCCTAGACATGCAGGGGGCAACTTCTCAATATTCGTCATAAATTGCAAATATCTTCAGACCAAAGACCTGTAATCCTACTACTCAAGATGCAGATTTAGGAGGGTTAGGCATTTGATTCTAGCCTGTGCTATACAGTGAGATTCTGCCTAGAGATAAACAGGTAAACCAACCAACCAACCAACCAACCAACCAACAAATAAATAAATAAGCAAATAGCTGTTCATCATCTTCCAGCCATGCAATATGTTAAAGAACAATGACTATCTTCTAGGCTCTCCCAAAGTTGACAGGGAGCTACAGCTTACTACCGCCACTCTCTATCTCAAGAGAGAGTTGAACTACATCCAGCAGTCTAGGGAAAGGCTGAGATTCTAAGATCAAAGTCAGATTTCTAGTAAATGTGTTGTCTTCTAACCATCAGATGTCAGAGATTATATGTAATACAATTTCTAGTTTCAAATTGGAGATATCACTTTTAAATAGTCATTTAATACCCAGTCCACTTACACACCATTGGCAACTAAGCAAACTTCTTGCTTGGCACATGGGAGACACTTTCTTATTTTATATATATATATACATATATATATATAAATTTATATATATATTATATAGATAATGTCTGTATATATTTATCTGTATTTATATATATACAGACATTATCTATATTTTCCCCTTCCTCTCTGTTATTCTATTTCTGTCCTGAGTGACCCTCAATGCTCTTCCTGTACACAATGCATTCCTGCATGTACTTTTGAATTTTTCAATCTGTGGAGAATTTTTTTTAACTTTAGTGATTATATGGGTTATTTCCAAGACATCTACTGGGTTCCTAATATTTGTTATTTTAGCCTCTTGTCTTATTTATATTTGTTTTTATTGTCTATATGGGTGGTCCCCTCCCGCTTTGAGATGGGATTCTACTATGTAGCCCTGGCTGACCTGGAATCTTGTAGCTTAATCTCAGACTTGTGGTGATCCTCCTGCCTCTGCTTCCTGAGTTCTAGGATAATAGGCGTGCGTTACCATGCCTGACATACATGTATACTGATCATATACTTTGTTTATTTGCATGCCTATGTGCTGTGTATAGTCACAGTACCTAAATGTGTGGAGCTCAGAGGACAACATTCAGGAATTAATTCTCTTCTGTCATGTGAGTCCAGGGGACTCATCCCCTGTCTTCAGGCTTGGTGACAAGTGCCTTTTCCCTCCAAGCCATCCTGCTGCCTTATATGTTGTTGTTTTCAGATAAAGCAATTATTTATCCATTTTTTTGAGAATGTCCTTATTTCAAAATAAATATGGGCCTAGTTTGCATGCATTCAAGTTCATGTTTTGACCGTCTTCACACCTTGGATTTAGCATGATATTTCTTTTAATACATCTGAGCCTCAGCATTTGGATTTCTCTGGGATTGGAGGGCTGTTCTGATCTGATTGGAGGTTGGAGTGCTCATGACCTCCAGTTATAGTAATTTAAAATGAATCAAGACCTAAAATCATTTATGAACATTCTGAGGACAGAATCTCAGGACTTTTATTGAGGGGTTAATGTATTTGTCTTTTACAAAATTTGACACAGAATTTCTCAACTTCAGTACTATTGCCAAAGTGGATGGCTCAGTGTCGATAAGAGCTCTTGATTTCCTTGTATAATGTTTAGCAGCCTATTTTGATCTCTGTCCAGTAGATGCCAGTGCTAACCAGGCCCCTGACATTGCCCAGTGCTCCTAGTAAAGCATGGAGAGCACACTCAGCATTAGTCAACTCCTTTTCAGTAAAAAAGTAGTGATCTCAAAGAACTATAGGCGCCTGAGGAGAGATGGGAATAGAAAAGAGGGCACTCTCCAGAGAAGAGCATGTCTGCTGGTCATCCAGTGCCAAAAGGTCAGCCCTGAAATCATATAGATAAGTAACATTGTATGAATGCAACAGGTTGTATTTGGGAATATGCATGTACACACATACACACAGAAAGAGAGAGAGACAGAGAGAGAGAGAGAGAGAGAGAGAGAGAGAGAGAGAGAGAGAGAGAGAAGAGAAAATAACAGTAGATGAAAAAAGAGGCCAAGATTTGAAGGAGAGTGGGGAAGGATGTTGGAGGGCTTGAAGGGAGGAAAAGGAAAAGAGAAATGTAATTAAAATATAATCTTAAAAATGAAGATATGAGGAAAAATTCTACCAAAA